>PVIY010001476.1:0-149886 GCA_004026745.1 Myrmecophaga tridactyla
AGGATCCTAGTCATCATTAAGATTCAGCCTAAATGTGCTTTTCCTATAGAACCTTCTCTAATGTATACTCAAAATATTTCAGGGCTAATACTCTTGTGCCCCCTTCAAATTTGTACACACTTCTTTCACAGAAATTATCTCACTTTATTTTATCATGATGTATATATATCTTTAAGCACTATTTCCCACAGATGCTAAACTCCTTGAAGATAAGGACTATATTTTTTTAATAGCCACACGCTTTTCCATTCTCATGCCCAATACTGAGAAACCACCTAAAACACAGGTGGTACTGGGAATTGGATGTTTCCCACATAAGGCATATTTAGATTCCAACCCCTGTTCCTGAGAGTGTGAACCCATTTTTAAATAGGGCCTTTTGAAGATGTTAATAGTTAAGTTATGCCCAAACTGAATAATGGTGTGCCTTAATCCAATATGGCTGAAATATTATTAAGCAAAGGAAATTGGACACAGAGAGAAGAAATCACAGGGTATGGCCAGAAGCTGGAAGTCAATGGAAACCACAAGAGAAAGGAGAAGATGCTGACAGGTTCTTTGCTACGTGACAGAAAAGCCAAAACAAACCAAAGATTTCTGACTTGCCAGGAGATACTGACCATGGGAGGGAAAAGAACAGCTTCTAGGTTCTGAAATTCTGAGCCAATAAATTCCTGTGGTTAAGCCAACGTACTGTATGTTATTTGTTTTAGTAGCCAGAAAACTAAAAGAGTTGTTGGTACCTGAAAGAGGGGTGCTGCTATTACAAATATCTAAAATGAGGAATGACTTTGGCATTATTATAAAGTGGCAGAGAATTTGGCAAAAAAACACTGGAAGGAAGACAGACCTTGAAAACAATGGGCTTGGATATTTAGCTGAGGAGATTTCTAAACTAGGTGAGGAAAGTGTAACCTGGCTTAAAACTTAAAGTTTATAGTAACACGTGAGAGGAAAAGAACAAATGGAGAACCAAACTCTTAAGCACAAAGCAACCAGTAGTTTGGAAAATTTTTGGTAAGTGAGTTTCCAGAGGACAGGACTCCAGAGAATTTAACTGAACACTTTGCTACAGAGGTTGTGGGTGAACCCGGATCCAGTCAGCCACTTAAGTAGAAGTCAGGACTGGAAATGCAGTTATCCAAGAATGAACCGTGCAAAGATCTATCGTCCAATGGTTTGGACCTGTTAGAACTACATGCAAAGCCAACAAGGGTTTTTTTGAAATTTATAAGAACAGAAGCAATACCTAAAATTGAAGAAAGAATGACTTCAAAGGCAGAATCACAGAAGCTGAGGCCTGGACCTCAGAGATCCAGGGTCAAAAGAGCAAACCCACACGTGTGTAGAAAAGGTAAGGTCCGACCTTGCACATGGAAAGAGGGAACCTTGCCCCCCATTGTTCAGGAAGAGTGCCACCACTTCAATGCTTAGAGGGGTGGGCCCTTTGCTCCAGGGTTCATGGAGAACTTGGCCACCATCCCAATTTTCAGAGAGGATGGAGTGGGGCCTACACTTCAATGTTTGGGAAGAATATGGCTGCTGAGTAAGCAAGCACTTAGATGGGATGGGGAGTGCTACTTCTTCAAGCCTAGAGGACAAAGAACCAAACCACAGATGGCTCTCAGAAATTAAGAGCTAATGGAGTTTGCCCTGCTGGGTTTCAGAATAGTTTGGGGCCCCTGACCTCTATTTTCCTCCTAATTTCTACCTTTTGTAATAAAAATGTTTAACCTATGCCTGTCCCACCACTACATATTAAAAGCAGGTGACTTATTTATCTAGGTTTTGGAAGTCCACAATAGAGAGGAATTTTGCCCCAGATGGATCATATCCATACAGATTTTGATGAAACTTTCAACCTAGCATTGTTCTGAAATGGCTTACAGCTTTGGGGATGTTATGAAGGAATAAATATATTTTCCATGTGGGAAGAGCATGCAATTTTTGGGGTCTTATGGCAGACTATTAGGGATTGAATCATGTCCCCCACATAAGGCATGTTGTGGATGTGAGCCCATTTGTAAATAAGATTATCAAAGATGTTATTAATGGTGGCCAAACTGAATGAGGGGGGCATCTTAATCCTATATATCTAAAGTCTTTATGAGCAAAGGAAATTGGACATGGAGGAGTGAAACCACAGGGAGCAGTCAGAAGCTGATAGTCAAAAGAATCCAGAAGAAGAAAGATAAGATGCTGTCACGTGCACAGCCATGAGATGGAAAAACGTTAAGTGTTTCAGTTTCCTAGGCTCCTTAAAGCAAATACTATGAAATGGTTTGGCTTGAACAATGGAATTTACCACTTACAGTTTTGAGAAAAATGTCCAAATCAAGGCATCATCAAGATGATGCTTTGTCTCTGAAGACAAGCTACCAGCAAACCTTGGCTCCTGCCACATGGCAAAGCACATGGTGGTATCAGGATTAAGACCTATCCAGAATGAGGTGTGTGCTGGTTCCAAACTGTCATGTACCCCAGGAAAGTCATGCTCTTTAATCCTCAGTCAATATTGCTGGGTAGGATCTTTTTTACTGTTTCTGTAGAGATGTGACACATGCAATTGTGGGTGGTAAATTTTGATTAGGTAGTGTCCATGGATATATGCTGTCTGGTTTGAAAGGATGTATGTAAAAGCTATGCTTTAATCCTAGAAAAGCTATGCTTTAATCCTAATCTTTTGTAAGGATTTTGTAAAGGCAGCCATCTCTTTTAAACCCTACTCAGTACAGCATATGTGAAACTATAATTAGATCATCCCCCCTGGAAATGTGACTCAATCAAGAGTGATTGTAAAGCTTGATTAGGTGGAGACATGTCTCCACCCATTCGGGTGGGTCTTGATTAGTTTATTGGAATCCTATAAAAGAGGAAAGAAACATTTTGGAGAATGAAGGAGATTCTGAGAGAGCAGGATGACATAGCCATGAGAACCAGAGAGTCCACCAGGCAGCAACCTTTGGAAATGAAAAAGGAAAATGCCTCCCAGGGAGTTTCATGAAAGGAAGCCAGGAGAAGAAGCCAGCAGTTGACGCCATGTTAGCAACATGCCTTTCCAGATGAGAAAGAAACCCTGACCTTGTTCACCATGTGCCTTCTCAATTGAGAGGGAGGCTGAACTTCATCAGTCTTCTTGAACCAAGGTATCTTTCCCTGGATGCCTTAGATTGGACATTTCTATAGACTTGCTTAATTGGGACATATTCATGGCCTTAAAACTGTAAATTCGTAACTTATTAAATACCAATTTTTTAAAAGTGATTCCATTTCTGGTATACTGCATCCCGGCAGCTAGCAAACTAGAACAGATTTTGGTACCAGGAGTGCAGTGCTGCTGCAGTTTGTAAATACCAAACATGCTGGAATGGCTTTTTAAATGGATAAGGGGAAGATTTTGGAGGATTTGTGAGGAGCTTGATAGAGAAGGCCTAAAATCCTTTAAAGAGACTCTTGGTAAAATGTGGACTCTAAAGATACTTCTGATAAGGCCTTAGTTAAAAATGAGGCACCTGTTATTGCAAACTGGAAGCAAGGTGATCCTTGTTTTACAATGGCAGATAATCTAGCAAATTTGACGAGTGGCTTTGGCTGGAAGGCAGATTTTAAAAGCCATGAGCTTGGATATTTAGCAGAAGAGATCTCCAAATTAAATGTGGAAAGTGCAATCTGGTTTCTCCTCACAGCTTACAGTGAAATGCAGCAGGAAAGAGATAAACTGAGAACTGAACTCTTGGGTATGAAGAGTAAAGGCTTGTTTCCTCCTGGGTTTGTTATCTTTTGGCTGGCTGACAATCTTTGGGGGTCCTTGGCTTCTCTATCACATGACAATGAACACAGTGATATCTTCTCTTTTTTCTTCTAGGTTCTCTTAACTTCGAGCTTCTGGCTGTTTCCCATTTCTTTTATCTTGGTGGCCTTCAGTTCCAGTAATTGATTTAAGACCCATCCTGATTCAGTTGGGCCATAACTTAACCAAAGGATGCTCATCAAAAGGCTCTATTTACAATGGTTCATAGCCACAGGAATGGAATAAGATTAGTGACATGATTTACTGGGGTAAATCATTCCAAGTTACTACAACAAGAAAAAGAAACAAAAAATAATGATTCAAGAGATTGAATGACTTAAACAAAAGGAATTGTGTTGGGAATTCATTAAGTAAGTTCTCCCTATACAGGCCTATACATACATACATATATATATACATAGACATACATATTTTCATATTTTGAACTAAAATGCTAAAGACCATTTCAAAAATGATAACAAAAAATGTGAAAACAAGAGGAACTATCTACCTAAAATAAAATAAATCATATGATGCTCTTAAGAAAGAAATTAGTAAATATATTATGAACACTAAGGTTGTAAAAGGGCTAAGAAAATGAAGATCACGTTGTATTAAAAAGAATTTAAAAGGAACTACAAAAGTGGCTAAAACACCTGTGAAGTTAAATATAGGGATCCTATTGATTTGACACTTTCATCTTGAAATGACCAGAATGATTCTTTTAACAGCATTCCATTTGGCTGGGTTTCCATATTAACTCAAACATTCCATAAAATAATGGAATTATTGAAACATCAGAAACTAAGGCAAAATATTAATAAATCTCCAAACATATTTTTGTTCTGGGACATAGTTATAAATTTTGATGACACACCTTTGTGTCTTTGTGAATAGGAGGCAGTATGAAAGTCCCTGTAGAACCAAGATATCACATTATTACTGAGGAAAGAGTTCTTTATTTTCTGAGCAGAGAAGTTGAAAGGACACTAATCAGAAAGATATCGTTTACTCTGACTATGGGATCAGTGATGATTATCTGGTATATCCTATTACAAGGACAATGATGTCCTTGTCACCCTGATTAGAAAGAAATGAATGTCATATCATCTTAACAAAACAGTTTTAGAAGCTAAAGGAATTCTGTAAAGCAACTGTAAGATAAACCAATTAAATTAGTAGTTCTGACTAAGGCCCCACTCCTAAGTAAGAAATCCACCAATGTGAGAAAACCCAATAGATACAATCATCATCTTTATCTGCCGCCTCATCATCATCTTTGTCAACCATTTGTTAAGTATCTAGTGAACCCAAGAACTTTGCTAAGCACTCAAATATATACAAATATAGTGTAGCCAGGTATGGATAAAAGACCATTTCATAAGGAAATAATATTTACAGATGTAAAAGATGCTTCAAAAACTAAATAATATATTGAACCATGTAATATCCTTCAGAACAGGTGGCTGAGAAAATTTAGTCAACTGGGACAAACTCCTGGAATTAAGGTGACAATATTGAATCCTACCCAAAAGATTAAGCTTCCATGCACAGCCTACTGATATAGTATAGTATTGACCTCATTTTGATAAGAACTGGCATTTATGGTAAACTACAGTTGCTCCAAACTAACTACAAAATGTTGCATATTATAATGGAATGTCCCTACCATACCACCATTAATAAATAATGAAACTAAGCTGAAATATATGGGCAATTAAAAAAGCAAAATATACAACTTGCATGTATGTATGCACATATTATGCCTTTTTAAACTTTTATTCCTCTTGAAGATGGTATTTTCTTCAGTATTAATTCAACAAGATATTCTAAGCACCTCAAGCAACACCGCTTCTGTAGCCCTGCAGGCTTCTGGACACTTACCTCTCCAGCCTTTTTCCTCACCATTTTACCCATCAAAATCAGTGTCCCATATCTTACCAAATTCATTTCAAGTCCTCAAAAACATCAAACATTTTGGACCTTCTCACAAGTTAGTAATTTCTCATCTTGATTACTACTTAATCAACCTCAGACTCAGTTTACTTGATAGTTCTCGTTGGAAGCCTCTTATATCCTTTATTCCAGTGATGGGGAAGTACCACATTTAATGGGCCTCCTGAATTTTCCATAGCCAAAAAGCATGACTATTCTAATTATCTACTCAATAATTTTTCTCTTTGAGGCAAGCAAGTTTAAGGTAGTCACCTTGTGCAAGAACTTTTTTCTAAGACATAGCACAATGGTTGACATGTATAGGAATTCAACAAATATTTCTAATACGAAAAAAATCATGAATGAATGCTCAAGTTCTTTAATGATTTAAAGTTGAATCTGATAAATTCTTATATAAAAGAAACTCTCCATGTAAGGAAGTTATAGACATAAATAGTATATAATACACAAGGGATAAACTTTGAATAAGGGCCAAAACTAAACTTTAAAATAACAATTAGAATAACAAAGAATAATTCTGAGTGAAATCATCAGAGAAAAGTGAAACTAGAATTATATCTCAGATACATAAAACCATTTTTAAAAGTAGAAGAAGAAAATGGGTTTTCTATGTAGACATCAAAACATAAGTAAGGTAGGGAAAGGGGAAAGAGTAAAGAAAAATGAGTCTAAAAACAGAACAATATCAACAAGAATAAGAAAGGAACAATTCAAGAAATTGAGAGAAAGTGAAAACAAATTTTAATTGTTTGAATATGCATCTTATCCATAACAAAAACTATTCCACAATTAAATTGGCACAGTAATAGATATTTCAATATCTACAATTGGAAAAAGTCTAAGCTAGGTAAAAAATATAGCAACATGAATAAACGATACAGTTTTAGTCAGATCCATGACATTCATTGATGAATAAGTAAAAATGACATGTATTAGAAATGGCCAGTTTATGAATTTTTAGATCAAACTCACGTAATCATCAATATGGAATTATATAAATAGGTTCAGAACAATTTAAATTTTTTTAAATTAGAGAAATTGTAAGTTTACAGAAAAATCATGTAATAAAGTGTTCCCATATACCCCACCCTACTCTTAACACTTTGCATTATTGATACTTTTGCTACAATTGATGAAACAATATTATAATTTTACTATAACTACAGTCCACAGATTACAATAGGGTATATTTTTTCTATATATGGCCCTCTTATTAATAACTTGAATTAGTGTGGTATATTTGTTTTAATGAAAGAACATTTTCATAATTATGCTATCAATTATACTCCTTCAATCACAATAAGGTTCGCTGAATTGTACAATGCTATTTTTCCTTTTAATTTGTATTCTAGTAACACATATATGACCTATAATTTCCCCTTTTAACCACATCCACATATATAATTCAGTGTTATAATTACAGTCACAATGGTGGGTTAGCATCAATACCATCCATTTCCAAAACTTTGCAATCATTCAAAATAGAAATTCTCTACAATTCAAGCATTAACTATCCATTCCCTACCTACAACCCAGTCCCTGGTAACCTATATTCTAGAGTCTAAATCTATGAGTTTTCTTATCCTATTGATTTCATATCAGGGAAATCATACAATCTTTGTCCTTTTGTGTCTATCTTATTTCACTCAATATGTCAATCAATATGATGTATTCAAAGTTTACCCATGCTGACACATGAACCATAATTTCATTCCTATTTAATGCTGAATAATATTTCATTGCAAGTATATAACTCATTTTGTTTTTCAATTCATTAGTTGATTGACATGTAGGTTGCTATCTTTTGGCAATTATGAATACTGCTACTATGAATATCAATGAGCAAACATCTGTTCAAGTCATTGATTTCAACTCGTTGTGGTATACATCTATTAGAGAGTTTGCCGCACCATACAGTAATTCTATACTTGCTGTGGAGTCTTCCACAGCAATTCCAATATTTTACATTCCTCTCAGCAATAAATGAGTGTTTCTAATTTTTCCACCTACTCTCCAATGCTTGTAATTTTCTTTTCTTTCTTTCTTTTTTTTTTTTGGTTAATAGTACCCACTGTAGTGGGTATGAACTGGTATCTCAATGTTGAACATCTTTTCATGTGCTTTTTAGTTACCTATATTTCCTCAGTGGAAGAAATATCTATTCAATGTGTTGCCCAGTTTTCAACTGGACTGTCTGTTTTTGTTTCTGTTTTTGTTTTTGTTTTGGCATGTGCAGGCTCTGGGAACTGAACCCAGGTCCCTGCCATTGGGTTGTCTTTTTATTGTAGAGCTGTAGGATGTATTTATAAGTTCTGGAACCTAAAACCTTATAGGATAATGTGGTATCCAAATATTTTCTCCCATTGAGCAGGATGTCCTTTACTTTTCTGCTAAAGTCCTTTGATGCACAAAAGTTTTTAATTTTGATGAGAACACATTCATACATTTTTTTCTTTTGCTGCTTGTGCTCTGGGTATAAAGTCCAAGAAAACATTCTGTAACAAAAGATCCTGAAGATGCTCTCCTACATTTTCTCCTAGGAGTTTTATGGTCCTGGCTTTATATTTAGGTCTTTGATCCATTTTGAGTTAATTTTTAAATATAGTGTGAGCTTCATTCTTTTGCAAATTGATATCTACTTCTCCCAGCACCATTTATTGAAGAGACTGCTCTTTCCCAATTGGGTAGATTTGGCAGTGTGGTCAAAAATAAATGGGATGAGAGGCAGGCAAGGTGGCAACATAATGGGGTGTGTAATTTTATTCATACTCCAGAGCAGCGAGTATACAACAAGGAACTGCATGAAACAACTGCATGGGGGACATCATGACTGGAAACACAGTGTAAACCAGTCTGAAACGGGTGGAATGGCTGAGATCCCACAAAGAACTATAAGTTTCCCAAACAGTAGAGGCTGGCACCCCTCCCTGCAGGCATGGTAGGCTGGTTACTCAAAGAGAAAGACTTTACCAGTAACAAGGGCTAAGCTCAACCAAGCTCCAAATGCAGAATTAATTAACAAATTCTGACTACTGAAAACAGGCCTTGAGCACAGATGCATCTGGAATATGCACTACAGGAACCAGAAGTTTTTGCCACAGCAATGAAGGGGTGGGGCTGATGGTACAAAAACAACAACAACAACATAGGCTTTCTGAGTTGGACAGCACAAAATACTAGAAAAGGGCCAGACCCCAAGAAAAGGGAGCACATAGAGCCTGGGAATACATAAAGCCACGTACCAACTCAAGCTCTTGATTGGCAACCTGGGGAATGGGGGTCCAGCACTGAAAAGGCTTTGCTTTTTATTACTTCTTAACAGCTCAGCAGACAAAACTGCAAGTACTCTCAGGTTCCAGCAATGCCCCCAGGAAGGGTAGAACTAAGGCATGTCTGAGAGACAAAGTGACTAGTCGGGTAAAGGGGGTTAATTCCCTAAAGGGCTTTTCTTCCCAAAGAAAATGGGGGTAGAGCCCAGCTCAAGTGAATGCCCTCCTTCAAGGAATTCAGGCCCTAGAGGCTAGAAAACAGAAGCAATCAAAGTACACCTATTACCTCAACCTAGGTCTCAACCACCTTCTGGCAGGGAGAGTCTATTGAAATTAAAGGCACTGCACCACTTTTCCCTGGTGGAAAGCTACAGGCAGACAGGACCACATGCTGGGAAGAAAAGGAAAAGCACAGAGCCTAGACACTTCATAGAAATGTCTGACAACCTGATGGGTATTATCCTCAGGAAAAACTGATACTCTCTCTTCCTGAGACATGGGCCTGCCTGGTCTGGAGAAGTCTGACTGGGGTCAGTAATATCTGAGACCCTCCTCAAAGAAAAACAAAAAAGAAAGACTCCATTTAGGCAGGGCAAGAAAGAGAAAAACAAGAACAGAAAAATTCTGATCAGTTAAATAGAACCTATGCTAAAGGTCTAGAATAAGTTGAACTGAATGCCGAAGTACGGATAGAGAACAAAGCCACCCAGCAAGAAAATCCTACACAGAAGAGTGAAAACAACCTCAAGAATAAATTAGTTAAGGAAACCAAATGCCTAGATGCCAGCAAAAAATAACAACTTATATTAGGAAAATTGAAGATATGGCCCTGTCAATGGAACAAGTTAACACTTCAAATGAGATACAGGAGTTGAAACAACAAATTCAAGATGTTTGAAGAGATGTTCAAAATCTCATCAAAAATCAAATCAACAAGTGGGGGTGGGATAAGGAAGACACTGGGCAAATATAAAGAAGAACTAGAACGTTTGAAAAAATAAATTACAGAACATAGGAATGAAAGTCATAACAGAAGAGATGAAAAAACAATGAAAACCATCAACAATAGACTGGAAGAAGCAGAAGAAAGGATTAGTGAACTAAAGGACAGGACATCTGAAATCCAACACACAAAAGAAAATATAGGGAAAAGAATGGAAAAATACGAGCAAGGTGTTAAGGAACTGAATGAGAAAATGAAGCACAAGAAGATACATGTTATGGGTATTCCAGAGGAGAAGTCAAGGGAAAGGGAGCAGAAATACTAATGAAGGAAATAATAACTGGAAATTTCCTATCTCTCAAGAAAGACATAAAACTACAGATCCAAGAAGTGCAGCATACCCCAAACAGAACAGATCCAAACAAACGTACTCAAAGACATTTACTAAACAGACTGTCAAATCTGAAAGACAAAGACAGAATTTTGAAAGCTGCAAAAGAAAATCGATCCACCACATACAAGGGAATCTCAATAAGAGTATGCTGAGGATTTCACAGCAGAAAATTTGGAGGTGAAAAGGCAAAAGTATGATATATTTAAGATTTTGAAAGAGAAAACCTGCCAACCAAGAATTCTATATCCAGCAAAAAATGTCCTTCAAAAACTAAGGGGATTCTCACTTGCCATGCCAGAGACCTGTATTCAATTCCCAGTGCCTGCCCATGCAAAAAATTAAAAGCAAAACAAACAAACAAAAAAGTAAGGGGAAATTAAAATATTTACAGACAAATAGTCACTGGGAGAATTTATAACAAGAGACCGGCTCTACAATAAATACTAAAGGGAGCACTACAGGCAGATAGAAAAAGACAGAAGGGAAAAGTCTGGAGAAGAGTACAGAAATGAAGACTATCAGTAAAGGTAAAAATAGAAAAAATTAAACATGGCATTTAATATTCAAAAAGTAGAAGTACTGCCTTTACAGTAATGACTTTAAATGTTAATGGAGTAAATGCCACAATCAAAAGACATAGTCTGGCAGAATGGATTTAAAAATAAGACCCATCTATATGCCATCTATAGGAGACTCATTTTAGACCAAGGACAAAATAGGTTGGAAATGAAAGGCTGGGAAAAGATATTTTAGGCACAGAACAAACAGAAAAGAGCAGGAGTAGCTATACTAATATTCAACAAGTTAGACTTCAAATGTAACACAATTAAAAGAGACAAAGAAGAACACTATGTATTAATAAAAGGAACAATTCAAAAAGACAACATAACAGTCATAAATATTTATGCACTGAGCCACAGTGCTCCAAAATACACGAGGCAAACACTGACAACACTGAAGGGAGAAGTAGACACCTCTACCATAATAGTTAGACACTTAAATTCCCCACTCTCATCAATGGACAGAACTTCTAGACACAGGATCAATAAGGAAACAGAGATTTTGAATAATATGATAAACCAACTAGACTTAACAGACATTTATAGAACATTATACCCCACAACAGCAAGATAGACATTTTTCTCAAGTGCTCATGGATCATTCTCAAGGATAGACCATACACTGGGTCACAAAACATGCCTCAAGAAATTTTAAAAATACTGATATTATACAAAATACTTTCTCTGATCATAATGGAATAAAGTTGGAAATCAGTAACAGGCAAAGGGCCAGAAAAATCACAAATATATGAAGGCTAAACAACACACTTTTAAACAATCAGTGGGTCAAGGAAGAATTACAAGAGAAATCAGTAAATATCTTGTGGCAAATGAAAT
Source organism: Myrmecophaga tridactyla (assembly GCA_004026745.1). Lineage (NCBI taxonomy): Eukaryota > Metazoa > Chordata > Mammalia > Pilosa > Myrmecophagidae > Myrmecophaga > Myrmecophaga tridactyla. The sequence continues at coordinate 11,750 of PVIY010001476.1, forward strand.
GAAAACAAAACATATTAAAATTTATGAGATACAGCAAAAGCAGTGCTAAGAGGGAAATTTATTGCCTTAAATGCTTGTATTTAAAAAGAAGAAAGAGCAAAAATCTTGGAAGTTACTGTTCACTTGGAAGAACTAGAGAAAGAACAGCAAACTAACTCCAAAGTAAACAAAAGGAAAAACATAATTAAAATCAGAGCAGAAATAAATGCAGGTGAGAACATGATAACAATTGAGAAAATCCTTCCACTTACAACTATTTTTGTCTTTTGGTTTAAGATGAGTATCTTGTAAAAAGAAATACAGATTTTTATCCATTCTACCATCTGTATCTTTTGATTTGAGAGTTTTATTAACATTCAGTATTATTATCGTAAAGGCAGTACTTACTTCAGTCATTTTTCGTTTGGTTTTTACATGTCATATCTTTCGTTTTACTCTCGTTTCCTTTGTTGCAACCTCCTTTTCTGTAATGGTGATCTTTTGTGATGCACTGACTAACCCCTTTCTCGTTAGTTTCTGTATATATCTTAATACTTTCTCTGTGGTTACCCCGGGTTTATGTTATACAACCTACATCTGTAACCTACCAATTTGAAAAGATACCAACTTTTCTTCTATAGCATGCATACACTTTCTCTGCTCCTATATCCCTGTTTCCCCTTTTTATGTTGTTTTTATCCCACTATACCATGCCATATTTTGTATTTCCATTACTAGGAAATATGGTTTTTTCTTATTTGATTGTATTCTCCTATAGGAATTAAAGATTAGAGTTCTATATTGCAGATACAGTACTACTGAGTTTTGCATTTACCCTTTAATTACCTTTAATGAAGTTTTTTTTATCACACCACAAGTCACTATCTTCTTTTCCTTCAAACCTGCAGAAATCCATTTACAGTTCTTGTAATTCTTGTAAGACAGGTATTTTATTGACAAACTCTCCATTTTTATCAGTGAATATTTTTAAATCACCCTTATTTTTTTTGGGGGGGGGGGTGCATGGTCCCGGAATCGAACCTGAGTCTCCCGCCTGAAAGGCAAACAGTCTACCACTGAACCACCTGTACACCCTTCACCCTTATTTTTGAAGGACAGTTCTTCCAGATAAAGAATTTGGGGCCTACACTTTTTCCCTTTCAATATCTTTAATGTATCATACCACTGCCTCCTTGGCCTCCATGGTTTCTGATGAGGAAATCAGTACTTAGTTTTATTGAAGATCCTTGTATATGATGAATCACTTTCTCTTGCTGCTTTCAGAATTCTTTGTATTTGGCATTTAACATTCTGATTAATATATGTTTCAGGACAGATCTATTATGGTTTATTCTATTTGGAGTATGAGTGATCTAAATTTAAAGTAAGCAATAGGGAGGAAATAAAATTAGAGCAAAGACAAATGAAATAAAGTATCAAAAAACAATAGAAATAATACAGGCCTGTAAATGATACAGATTCAAATCTATATATGGGAAGGAAGAAAGTTCAAAAAGGACTAAATGAAAGTAAAATAAAATATCTTATTTAAAAAAATCTTATTTTTATATTACTAATGGTTTTAAAAGAACATAATAGTAAGAAGACTGTATTGGGTGATTGCGACATATGCGTTAATGAAATACATTATAGAAATCTCACAAAATTTTGAAGGGTAGAAGTGGGAATCTTCTATTATAAACTTACAATGCTACAAGTAAAGACATAGAGTGTTATTTAAAGGTGGACTTAGTTAAACAAAAATGGGCACTGGGAACTCCAGAATAAGCTAAAAATTGTTTTAAAAGAAGTATAATTGATAGGGTAAAAGAGGAGAAAAGTGGAAGCATATAAATACGCAACAAAGAAAAAAGGCACAAGAGGGGAAGGATAAAAACAACAAATAGAAAACAGTTGCAAACCTGGTAGATATTACTTCAACTATATCAATAATAACTTTAAATGTGAATGGCCTAAATACTCAAAATACGGAGCTTGTCTATGTGAATGTAAAAAGAAAAATTCAACTTTATGTGGTCACAAGAGACGCATTTTAAATATAAAGACACATATAGATTAAAAATAAATGAATGAAGAAAGGCATAGCATGCTAAAACTAATTAAAAGGAAGCTGGGGTAGTTATATCAATTTCATACAAAGCAAATTCAGAACATTTAAACAATAAGGGATAAAAAGGTACATTTCTTAAAGATAAATGGGTAAATTCTCCATGAAGACATAACAATGTTTAATAACTAAATCCTAACAACAGACTACTAAAATACACAAGGCAGAATCTGATAGACGTGAAAGGAGAAATATACAAATTTACTACTATAGTTGGAGACTTCAACACCGTCTCTCATTAATTTATACACCACACAGGCAGAAAATCAGAAAAGATACAGTTGAATAGAACAGTACCATCAATCAACTTGTTATAATTGGCATTCAAAAAATATTACATCCTACAACAGAATACATGTTCTTCTCAATTTCACAAGGAACACTGACCAATATAGACCACATTCTGGGCCATAAAACATGCCTTTACAAATTTAAAAGAATAGAAATCATACAAAGATTATTTAATTCATCTTTGAATTACTTCAAGGGTGTAAACTACAAAAACTCACACAAGGAGAAACAGATATCTAAGTAGGCCTAAATATATTAAAGAAATTGAATTAAAAATTAATAAATTTCTAAAATAGAAAGCACTAGTCACAGATACTATTATTGATGAATTCTATTATAGACTTAAGGAAATGATGACACCATTCTCCACAATCTCTTCCAGAAGACAGAAGAAGAGAAAACACTTTGCAACTCATTCAAAGAGGCCAGCAGTATCTTAATACTAAAACTAGATAAATACATTGCAAGAAAGGAAAAAAAACAGACCAATATCTCTAGTAAACATAAATGTAAAAACCCTCCACAAAGTATTAGCAAATCAAATCCCACAACATGTAAAAAGAATTATATACAAATGAACTGGATTTATTCCATTAATACTAGCTAGATTCAAAATTGATGAATCAATCCACCATATCACAAAACTAAAGAAGAAAAATGATCATCTGATCATATTAATTTATGAAGAAAAATCTAACATCTACTCATGATTTTAAAAAAACCTCTCAATCATATAGTAACAGAAACAAACTGCCTCAACTTGATAAAGATCATCTATAAAAAACCTACAGCTAGCATTATACTTAATGGGGAGAAGCTGAATACTTTCCCTCTAATATTGGGAAAAAGGCAAGTATGTCACGTCTTACCAATACTGTACTTGAAGTGCTAGCAAGTGAAATAAATTTTTTAAAAGGCAAAAGTAGGAATGGAGTACTGGAATAAAAGGAATAATAACTGACAAAAAAAAGGTACAAAAGAAGGTGTGATTGGGGCAAAATTACCAATACTTTATTTGTCCCTTTTGCCATTTTAAAATGCATATAGTTGCTAAGATTTGCCAAGGCACTTTTATATATATACCAGATTTTATCAGCTTTGGCACTACTGATATTTTGAACCTGATGATTCTTTATTCTGGGGAAAGGCTATTTTATGCACTGCAGGATGTCTAGCAGCATTGCAGATCTCTACCCACTAGATTCCATTAGCACCCCTCCTGCCCCAGTTGTAACGATCAAAACTATCTTCAGACACTGCACAGTGCCCTCTAAAGGACAAAGTCAATCCTGGCTAGGAACCACTGACATAGGCTGTGTTAGTATCATGAAAACTACATTAATTTAGAGGGCAAGGATTTTATGTTCTCCAATTTACAGATGATAGTTTGGAGCTGTTATACCCCAGGAAAAAAACATATTCTTAAATTTAATCCATGCTTACAGGTGTGAAACCACTGTAAGTAGGAACTTCGATGAGGTTACTTCAGTTAAGGTGTGGTCCAACTCAAATAGGGTAGATCTTAATCCCATTGCTGGAATCATATATAAACAGAATGACACAGAAACAGATAGAAAAAAAAAAGGCCACTCGAAGCAAGAAGCCAAAATTCAAAAGAACTCAGAGGGAAACAGAGAGGCCAGGAGAGGCTGTCACAAACACTGCTAGGTGACAGAGGTGCAGAGAACTAAGGATCACTGTCAGCCAGCCCCAGGATGCCAGTGTTCAAGAAGAAAGCATCTCTCTGATGATAGCCTCAAATGTGGACTTTTTTCCAAGTCTCGAAACCGTGAGCTAATAAATTCCCATTGTTTAATCCATGGCATTTCCTTGAGCAACCCAGGAATTCAAAACACATTATTAAACTCAAGTTCAGAGCAACTAAGAAATTTTATTTAATATTTAGGGTTCTTCATTACAGAAAAACAAAATAAAAAACTGGCTAAATCAAACAAAAGAATTTATGGAAAGTATCATTAGTCCACAAAATTGTCAAGAATCTTGGAAAACTAGGCTCAGAAATGGAAGGAAACAATGAGGGACAGATAAAGCTGTGTCACAGCTAGTTCTGTCTGGTACATCTCCACCACTGCACGTTCACTACTGGACTTTGGACCATACACACCACTGTGCCTTTGTCTTAAGTTTTTTTCCCTCTAAATCTGAAGACCCACATTGGAGAATCCAATGTGCAGAACTTAGGTCACATGCCAATATCCCATACAATACAGGCAAGGAAAAGAAATGTCTAGCATAATCAAGGAATAGCAATGAGGCCCACATGGCTGAACCAGGGGGAGTACATGGATGATAAGAACAAAGTTAGCCTTAAGTAAGTTTATACATGCCTTCTAGGCCAAGATATATTATTTATATTTTAATCATAGAATTATTCTGAACAGTTAAGTAACATGATCTGCTTAAATTTTAAAAGATCAATCTGTGGACTAACTACTGGGTTGGAAGCAGCAAAACCTATCAGGAGGCTATTGTAACAGCACAGATGAGAAATTTTGGCCTCAGCATAAAAATCTTATCCCAACTCATCAAGGTCACAGTGAACTTGCCCTCCTTTAAACAAACTTATCAAGTCTAACTCATTTTTGCCTCTCATTAGAAACCTAGCATGTCCACTCATTATCAGATTTCAGACATTATATTTGTTCATCTCTCTCAGATATTAACTGTTACTCTAAAATATGTAAGACAACTTCATATAACAACTGAAGGATATGGGAGCCAGAAATACCAGACTGAGTGAAGGTCCCTCAGCTATTAAGTGTCAGTACCAGATTAAATTCCATGCCTTCTCTTCCCAGGTATATTTTTTCCCCACTATACCATAACAATACTACTTCTACCATTCACTTTTCTAGAGGGCAGCACAATATTTCTTATCTACTGTAACTATGTCACAGATACATTTATGGTATATTTTATCATATTAAGTGAGTAATTTATTGAATGACTTGGACTTTATTTTATTTTATGTTTTAGTTATACTTTAACCTAATTTGATTTTTGTCTCACTTCCCATTCACAAATTTCTGTGAGCTAATTTTGTTTCATCCCTGATGAAATCTCAGACAGGTAACATTAATTTGCTATGCCTTTTTAGGTATAAAATGTCTTATTTCAAAAATTTAAAAGATTTAGCCAAAGAAAATAAGCAAAATGCAAAATTCACACAACTTTGTATTTTTCTCCTCCATCAAATTAATTTCACTTAATGCCTGGAAGGTTGCAGTCTAAAAAGGGCATATGTATAGATTCTCCTTATACTTTGCCACTAATTCACTGCTATTATCTCCAAGGTCAAGCTAAGGGGATGACTGATTAGGTAGAAGAGAGGTACAGTTTCCGTAGCTAGGTTCAGTCTAGATCTGGTTATTGTTTTCTTTGAGATTGGAAGAGGTTCAAAGCTAGCTCTTTCCTATGTGACAATTTCAAGGAAATAGTACTCCTACAGGGAACCTCCAATTGCAATTACCAAAAAAGAGGCATGCCTCTTCCAGATGTTTATCTTCAAAATTCATTTCAGCCCCTAGATCACATCATCCCTCCAGAAAGCCACCTGAACTTCTTAGCCGATACCCATTATAAAGGGTTCCAGGACAGCTCCTTTCTTAATGTCCCACAGCTGGTATATGGAAATGAACACCTCTGTCTACAGGCATCAGATTACATAGAGTTTCCTCTGGATGCAGTACTGTATCCTAATGCTCCCAAAATTACAGGATACATTAGCTTTGAGTAGTCCCCTTGGTTTCCCCCTACACTAAAGCATGCCCCTCTTACCCCAAATGCAATTTCTTCCAATCTCCCCAAACACAATGATGTAGAATAGATGAAACTGGTCATCTCTAATAATAGAGATAGATTTTTAAACTTTTTTTTTCAGCTTCATTCCGTGTACTTATATTATTTGCTATAATCAGGTAGTAATTGTGCTAAGTTCTTAAAAGTTTTAACTATGACTTGCATAGAGAATGGTCTAGTACTTTTAAGATATGCAAGTACTGGTACATAAATACTGTTCTTGGCCTTGGATTTCAAATAAATTTAAGACTCTCATTTTTAAATCCTGTATTGTAGCATAAATTTTAGCAAACTTTTTTAATGATTCCTATGTGTCAAGTACTTTGATAAGCATATTCTACATACACGATCTCATTTGTATTTATTTCAAACTTATTCTAAAAAAGGTACTATTATTACCTCCCATTTTACAAGTTAAGAAAGCCACGTCCTGAAGGAATAAAGAAATACACTCCAGGAAACACAGCTAATAAGAAGCAGAAGCATTTGAATTTAATGCCAACTGGGTCTTGTTTTTAAAGCCCAGGAAACTAGCCACTATGCCTAAGGCCTCTCTAATCTTGTGAACAACAAAGGAACAGGAAAATAGAAGAGTAAGGAAAGTAGAACAGCCTCTGGTACATGGAGAGTGAAAGAGAGAAAGTGATTTCTAAGACAAGATTTTAGAGAGCCTGCAAAACACTCCCTTTGGTTTTCCTATTGAAGGACTGTGAAAAGCAGCTAGAAAAAAGTACTGCAGCAAGACTTTGAAAATTGTACATGATTTTATATGGATGTTTTCTTAACACAAAACTAGTGAAATAATTACCTTAATGTTTTAGAATTTTAGAAATGAAATACTGTAAAATTCGATTTTAAATTAAATTGATTTTACAAGGAGTCCAATTTTACTGCCTAATCTTCCTCAGTGTGAAATGAATACATACTGAGTCAGAGACATCCACATTTCTATTGAACAATAAAATATTTAGGCTGGCACTTTTAAAAATGATTACCTTTGAATTTCATAATATTCACACCTAATCTTCTCAAGTGGACTAAGGTAATGAACAAATCTTATGACAGAAGGCAATGGGCATTTGCACTTGGTCAGCAATTTCTAAATTAAAGCCTACAGGGAAAATCAACTTCATGCCTTATTTACTTCAGCTTTGAAAGCTGCTGAAGGAGACAGCATTAACTTTTGATGAGCATATATTTTCCCCTAGGAAATAAGTATTTCATCAAATTGTTTTGCAAAGAGAAGTTAATGTTGGTTATGTAGACCAGAAAGCAAAATCACAGTTTCTCAAGATATCTATCTAGATGTCAATATTTCCATATGTTTCTAAACTGGATTATTAACTTTGGGAAATATTTTAAGAAACATAAACATAAAGCTTTGAAAATGATCTAATAATAAGAAAAGAAAACGTTGTTTAGTCTGGCATGAAATAGAAACTATTTTTAAAGGATATCAACATGGCCAATTTACCCTATCTCAAGGGATTCTTGAACACTATTTAAAAAATTCAATTAGTATTGTGTAGCATGGTAACATGAATCAAATTTGCAAATAAAACTTTTAATATATGGAGACAAATATTTCTCTAGTAATAAATATGATCATGAATAGCTTCCATGTAACTTTATTTAATATGTTTTCCTGGGTTTTCTTAGGAAAAAAAAATGGACTTGAACAAATTTTAATTAAAGCAGAAATATTAAAATAATTGAAAATTTAATCTAGGATCAGTATCACCAGTTGAGAATTTTAATACACATTTGTATAATTTCATTAGGGAAAAATGCATATTAAAACTAATAGTAAGGGGATGCAAGGGTAAATATTGATTTACAAGCAATATTAAACAGTGTTTTCATATATATAACCAAGTAAGTTAAGGCAAAAATAAATAAACCCTCATTCTACTGCCTGGGATGTAGGAGGAACAGGAGAGTTAAACCAGGCTTCTGATAAATACAAGTCAGCATTCTCACCTGCTACGCGGGAGACCAGGGTTCAAGTCTGGACTGGTGCACTCCCCGCACAAAAAAAACAAACAAAAATATTCAACAAATGGTGCTGGAGTAACAGGATACTCACATGGATAAAGAATGAAATGTGACCACACCACACAGAAAACAAAAAAAAAAAAAGTAAATTCTGACTTGCAGTATAAATTTAACAAAATTATATTCATACATGATAACATGTACCCATACACATGCAGACACAGAATCATTTCAAAAGGTAACTGGTTTTTTACAAGCCCATATGGAATGAATGGAAACATTTCCTATTGCTACTAGGATTCCAAGTAACTACTATTTGCTATGTCTAAGAAAACTGTGAATATCATAATACAAGTCCCAACAAAATTTTCTGTCTTTGTAATGTTGGCATCTGCCACAGGATCAATCTGATAGTGAATTCATAACGTGTACTGAATGAATGAAAAGGATTCTTTTTACTGTCCCTACACCTATATTATCAGAACACATCAAATCATGAGTGACTTCCAATAACTTCATTGTATATCTTTTGTGGAAAAATTCTATTTTGAGTTCCTATGAGATTATACAGTTTTCAGGTGTCTAAGAAATGTGTAAATGATATGTTCTCTCATATCATTTATTGCCTAATCTATTTAGTGAAAACAATTTCTTGTCTATCTTTTTAGATATCACAATCCTAGGATCTCATGTCTCATCAAAATTCATACAGACATCAATTTACTTAAGCATGACATGTCCAGCCATTTCTACCAGAGTATGTTTTCTAATTTCTTAAGAGGAACATTACTATATTTAGTACAATAGCAACAAAAAATATTAAAATATACCTTGATATATAAGGGATTCCTTAGAGTTCTTTTGGTATTATCCCCTCCCCATCTTATCAGAAAACAAACTAAAATGTCAATCTGTTTTAAGAAAAGTCTAAAAATATTTTATAATTATCTCCCTTCAAGAGCACGGGTAAGGGAGTCAATAAAAACCAACTATACTTAGAGTTAGTTCCTGAGTATTTCTGGTTAACAATTTATCAAGAACCAGATACAGAAACATATTTTTATTTGTTAACAGGTCCTATCTAGAATTATATTTCTGATTTACAAGCAAAATTAAACAATGTTTTCTTACACACAACCAAGTAAGTTAAGGCAAAAATAAATAAACCCTTATTCTACTGGGTGGGATTTAGGAGGAACAGGAGAGACAAACCAAGCTTTGGATAAATACAAGTTAGCTCTGCTCTGATGGACAGGAGTCAGGGATTAGGATTCACATTAAGAGAGCCATACTAGGATCAAAGAAGATATTTACAGATTCAGCAGAAAACCCAACACACTCCCATTACAAGTCAAACAACCAAACTACAAAGTACAAGTCAAACAATCAAACATGAGACCTCAGAACAGACTGGATATGGTCTATAAACAGTCATTAATACTGTTTTCTTGACCAGTTACAACTATAATAAGGAACAATAAATGCCCTGCAACCAGAGAAAAGGGATGGGTGACAGGGTCTATTCTGTAGTTTCTTTCTTGGTATACCACACCCAATAAGTAGTCCTTATATTTTGGTTGAGCCAAGTGGAATGTCTCCCTAAGTTTTCCAATTACTAAAGGAGTTAAATCATTTCCACATATCAAATATATAAAATAATGTGATGATTTAATTATACTGAATTTTTTCCAAATATGTTTGGCTTAGTCTAAAAACTACCATGGACAATATTTTCTTTTCTCTCAACAGAAGGAAGATCTAGACTCACATTTTCTTTCCTCTGTTTTCCAAAACTTTATGAAGACCACATACATTAGCTACCTAGGATTTTTGTTAGCAAAGCATTTTCCTGAGCTTCACTCGGCCCTAATGAATCAGAATCTTGTGAATGGAAATAGGCAATCTCCTTCCTTTCCTACTTCCTCTCTCCCTTCCTTCTCTCCTTCTTGCCTTCCTTTCTTTCTTCCTTCCTTCCTATTATTAGTTTTAAACAAGCTCCTCAGGAAGTTATTCTGAGCACTATTTTTTGTGAATCACTGCAATGGGTCAATAGCTTTCAGCCTAGTTGGTTACCCACAATCATAAAACAGTTTACATTAGTAAACAGTAAACAGAGAAATGAAACAAAAGTTTCAGAAAAAAATACTTATGCTTTATACCCCTGATGTAATTTGATGTTTTGTGCTCCCTTTTGTTTTATTTATTCATTTTATTTATTAACCCACTGGGTTACAACCTGCAGTGTAAAAACACAACTTCACAGATGCCGGTTGTGTGATTTTGTCTTCTTTGAGTACCTACTGACCTATATTTTCTATCTCAATAATTTTTTTCTCAAATATTGTGGGAAATTCTGTACAGCCTTCATTCACATTTCAACTTGATATTCAAATACCTCATCACTGCTTATGAAAAGTTCAGCAGACCATCCCTATATTTCCTAATAAATCTTGGACTGATAACTGCAAACTGTAGAAACAGTTCTGAGTTAAAAAGAAAAATGCTACAGAATTCAGCATGTCTGGTATAACCTTACCCTTTCAAACCACCAAATTTCCTATCCTATAATCTATTAAGGGTATACAGAAATTCCTAGGTTCCCCTTTCCTAATAAGTCAAATTAAAGAACACCTGATAAGAGATAATTAGTTTTCATTGAGCACAAAGATTAGAAATTTATCATTATAATTCATTGATGTCTGTCAGGATATTAAGGCAAGCAAAACAAACAAGGAAGTAAGTACAAAAAAAAAAACATTTTAGTAATCTATTGAGATCAATCACCAAGATATCTGAACAGAAATCAGCAGAAAGAAATCGTCAAAGTTGCAGATGTGGATTTCTAACAGTATAGTAAATCTTTCGATTATTTCAACAGCCACACTACTGATGAAAGTTAATGTGGCACAGCACAGCAGTATAACTGCTCACCAAAGTACTGTCCCCTTTAAGCCCCCAACTTGAATTCTTAGAGACTGATTATAGTTAGAGAAATGTAACTTACATTTTTTACATGCTGCCACTTAATTATACTATCTAAAGAGGAGAAAGCCATTAAAATCTTATAATCCATTTTCTTCTTTAATCATAAAACCTGCTTTCTTAGAGTCATTCTTTCCTCATTTTTAAAAGTTCATCCATTAATTCAAAACTATTTATCTTGTCTTTGTACCAATCTCTGTGCTAAGTGCTAAGAGGACAGTAGTGAACAAGGCAAATGAATCTACCTTTACGGAATGTACAGTGTACTTTATTTATATTATCTATCTATGTTCAAACTCTCCCTTAATTAGCCCATGATATATCTCATTTAATAATGTGGTCTCACACAGAGTGGATGAATTGGGAATCAGCTTCCCTTAGAATATCATTGTGCCTGCTAGGATCAACTTGGATGACATTTTTTCAGCATTTGCTCTTGCTTGCTACCTGTCTTGATCTCTCTCATGCTCTCTCCCTAGCTTCTTCCCTGCAAGTAATGTCTTATATGTGTCTTGTATACCTTCAGGTTAAGTTCCATTGGAGTTATTGTCAGGTATATCCACAATTACCTATAAAAAGTATTTATTCTTGTTTAATTCTCATGGGATGATCTGCCATGTTAATACTTAATCAGAATTTCATTGTTCCCTAATAAAAGTTGTGCCACAACTCTGAAGAAGCTAGTTACAACTCAAGTACTCCATAAATCTAATCCTAAAAAAGTAAACTAGTTACTAAATTGTTTTTAGTATAGGAATAATTCAGGCTTTATAGATATTTTAAGATCATTCAGAATTAGCAGACATTGAAAACATTTTAAATCATGTAAGTGAAAATTATTTTCAAAATGTTCTGATCTTCTATACATTTTTATGATTATATCTATTTAAACTCAATCTGTGTAATCTCATAAATTCTTCATCATATTTGACGTCTCTAATAGATAAACTACATACAGTAAGATCTCTATCTTTTGGATGTAAAAGCAATGAATGCCAGAGTATAAATGGGGAAAATAGCATATATCTACAGGCTAGTCTCACTTTAAGCATGAATAACTGAGAAGAACAAAGGAATAGTGCATGATGTATATTTCTGCATCGAGTCATAGGGTCAGTCGGTAAAATTAACTATATTTCTACAGTGCAGACTGTATATTTCTACAGGACAGGTGATTGGACAGGTGATTATAGATACAAGTTAAGGTGTCAAGCACAGAGCTTCCATCACACTACATCCAAGTGTATCGATTTGGTCTTAGGATAAAGACAGAGAAACCTAGAGATCAGAATGAATATTCATGATTAATCTAACACCAGAATCAAAAGTGAGTTACTCCAGTGCTATCATGTAAAGCCCCTGAAACTTTCGTAATAAGTTAAGCCTATTCTTATTCTCCAGCCTTTATGGGAATTGTGTCTACGTGTGGGACTTAAATGGATCCAGGTTCAAGCAAAGGATTTAGTAGGCAAGAAACTAACAGATGTCAACAAAATTTGTATATTTTATATATACAGAAATAAACTCAAAGCACTGATATTGAACAATACTGTTTACTTTTAAATTAATGAAAAACAGAGAAGTGGCAATAAAAGCTCAAATTTCTCATAACAGCTAAGTATTGTTACTGTTAAAATACAGTGTCTTATCATAAACAACGACTGTCTTACAGTATATTCACAGCTATAATGCAAATATACCTAAATGGGCTGACTGTTAATTCAAGTGATAATTGTATTCACAGACATTCCTTGTTCCTCATTCTAACATGATCCCTTTTTTCTGAACACTCACAGCCAAATTCCCTGCTAGGAAAAGGAATTCATAATTTCTGCAAGGTAAACTCCAATTTCATTACTACCATGTCTACCTGTTCACTGCCACCCTCACTGACAGAATCACCTCATAAAATTGGCAAACTTTCTTTTCCTTCCAACAAACTAAAAACGACTTTCCTGAAGAGTTTACAAATATTCCAATGTATAGTTTAAGAGTATTATTTATAAGAATACAGCTCAAATATACAGATCAAGAATATCATGCAGATATTCTCTTTCATATATTCTCTCAGTTGTAATGTCCTTAACTATTTTCATTAATGCTGTTTTCTAGATGAATACTAAGCTCTGAATCAATTTTCTTGCAGGTTAAAAAAATCAATAGGTGAAATAATGGTAACAGTTTGATCAAGAAAATTCACCATCCTATGCAACCTCTCTGCATGTATTTTCATTAACAAAAATATCAGAGCAATGACTATCCTGGGCACTTACAGCTTTGCTCTGACAACAAGCAAAATGACAGAGAACATACATCAACTTGCACAAAAGAAATCCTACAGAGATGCTTACTGGAAACTAAGGATGAATTCTGCTATGATGAAAGCATGGTTTTAAAATGGGGTTCTGATAAAGAGTGCCAATTTATTCTGAATGAACCAATTTTAAAGACATTCACTTGCAACTGTAATTTGGAAAAAACTTGATATAGATATTTATAAATATACACACACACACACATAAATAGTCTTCATACACAAATTAAACCACCCTCAACCCAAGTTGCAAAAAAAAAAAAATTAAAAGATGTTTGATCTGTAATATTTCAATCTGGACAAAGTGATGTTGCTAATTTAATTTTCTGGGGGAATACTCTTCACTTATACTGAAAGAAGATAAGACATTAAGAAGGTACATCTTGAATAAAAATAAAGATCTAAAGTTAGAAAGTAAAAGTAGTTAAGGTACAATAAACCCTTAAAGGCTCTAACACCCATCACTATATGTAATGGATTAATTACTAGGAGAATATTAGCATATAGTTGAAATTTAGAATGTGTTTTAATGGAGCAATTTAATAATCTAAGCCTGGTTAAAAGAGTAGAGTTAAAATGCAGTGCTAAAGAAATAATTAAAGGTTATAGAGGGAAGCAGTACTGTACAGGAAGTCAAACCTCTCAGACATAATAATATGGAAAACTGCTACATCACTTTTAATTTTTTTTCTCATAATAGAAGACAATTACAACCCTTGCCCTCCCAAAACCATGTAGACCATGGAAAGGGCAGCTAACACCTATCTTGGTTTAACAGTCACAATCTTGCTTCTTGTTCATGTAAAACATTATTTCATGCTGAGGACTAAGACGAGGTCCCCCATTTCCTGTATAAGAATGATGGCACTTTGGTACTCTAATACTCTGATCAATATTTTCAGAGATGACATTGTCGGATCTATGACTTCAGACCTGGAGTAGCTGACCTTGCCTGAGTCATGTCTTCTTTTTTGAGAGAAATCCAAAGATAGATGAGAGGCTGCATCTCATCGAAAAATCTGAAGGACGACAAATACTTCCTCTCTTGGTTTCCTGCAGCTGTAACATAAGAAATGACCTGAGACTACTAATGGAATGTTCTACCCAGGATTTTAATTTGGACTGCTGGTAAGAATGATAGAATTAATTTCAGGTGTCACAAAAGCAGAAGCTCCAGTATTCTTTGACAATACTGCCAGCACCTGGTACTCAGCCATCCTCATGAAGAAATGAAAATTAAAATACTATAATATCACTTTTACCTAGCACATTAAAAAGAACAAAAACGTTTTCCAATGCATATTCATTGTTGGGTATATCAAAATAGGCTATGTCTATTACGGAAAAGCTTCCAAAATTCAATGGGCTTAAAACAGATGTTAATTTTTCAGCCACATTTCCATACATGTCTGCAGAGAGGCTCTGCTTATGGTAGTTAGTCAGAAACCAAGGCTGAAGAAGGCACCATTCCCTGCTGGTTTCCAGGGAAAAGGGAGTATGATCCTCCATAAGGTTTCACACTGGCATTTAAGCTCTACCCACAAGTAATAAATACATCACTTCCGAATCAAATTTGGTCAGCTCTAGTCAACGAGGGCCTCACCCTACTACGAAGAGGCTGGAAAATGCAATTCTGCCATGTGCTTGGAAAGCACAGAACCAGAAATACTGGAATAACAGTATCGGTGACTTCCATAGTTTTTGTTTTTACTTTTATGGTTCTAATAGATTCTGTGAGACAATAATGACTTGATTTTTTTTTAATCCAGTATTCTCATTTGATTACCCAAAAAAATCCAAGGGAAATACATACCCATTTCTCTCCTTAAATAGTCACTCTAATGACTCAACTTTAACAAATCTTATTCTATCTATTTCCAAAATACTTGACCAGATATCAGTGTTCAGTATCTTCTTTGCTTTAAAGGTACACTATTCCTGCCCACTTCAGGATTTAGCTTCTCTCATAAGAATGGGTCAATTGTGACTTACAGAGAAAAGTCACACCATTATCTCTCATACAGCAGTGTTTAACCAGCAGGCATCATTTGCAACTAACTGTTCATCTAGGGCCAAAAAGACCACTTTTTAAAAGAAATTGGATTGCTTAATTCTCCTTGCCCTTAAAATCTGTCAGTAGTTTCACTGACATGTCAGCAAGTGCCTAGCAAGTGCCTATAACATCAACAATTCATCCAATAATTAAGGCCAAGCTTCCAAATCTTAATCAAGCTTACAAGGTTCTTAGAAATATTTATTTCTCTTTCCTACTCATTTCAATGGCTTTTTAACTTACATCATGGACTCTGGTCTCCACAACATGGTCTTCACTTTTAGAGAGAGAACTCTAAACTATTGATTACATTATATATCTTACTTCTTAAGATCTATTACTGGTTTCTAATCAATTATAACAAAAAGTTCCCAACTAACATTTTCTGAAAGCTTTGGGATTCCAGGGACTACTAAGTATTAAATGTACAGCTTTTAATTTACATTTTTTAATGCCATATCAAGTAGCCGAATTTTATGGGAGGGGAATGTCTTGCACAGCCTGCCACCTTTCTTTGTGACACACAAATAAATCCTATGCTCGGGCCTAGATGTGTTACCCTGGTGTGCAGGATAAACCCTGGCTGGTGGCTTCTAGGGAGTGCCTTGGGGCAAAACACATGCCTCTCACTTAGTAGATTTGCCTGAGTACATGTAAGCATTAACTGGAGAAAGTCTGGCTAAGATATGCATGTTTTACAGCCTTCAACACCCTCCACTATTCCTGGCAGGAAGGGAGTGGCATCCCTCCACAAAAGACCACACAAGCACAACTGTGCCTGAAACATCTACCTTTGTTGGCCATAGACAGAGATCCACTGGCAATGGGTAACCAACATCCATTAGTAAAAATAACCTTATTTTGCCTCTTCTCCATGTGAGTAAACATTGTCCCATCCAGTGTCTGTGTGAATCTTTTGCTGGTGATCCCAATACTTGAAAACCAAGGGCCCTAGGATTGCTGTCTCTGGTGGCAGGTATTGGTATGCTCTCTGCTACCCTCCATCCCAAGAGATCCCTCCCTGGAGATGACAATAAGTATTTCTCTTTCTAACTGGCAGTCTGGTAAGTTATTTAACCTTTCTGGGCCTCAGTTTCCTTATTTAAGAAAAAGGGCATAATAATAGTACCTATTTCCTAGGGTTGATAAGGATTAAGAATAAATATTATGCATGCAGAATCATAGCCTTCCTTTCCATCTTTTATTCTATTTACATTTGATAACCCAGGGCAAGACACTCAAGGCACTCGCTCAGATGCTGCAACTGGACTGAAGCGTGCACAGTGACAGTGACAGGGACCTTAAGCTTGGTCTCTTGCCCTTTCCTCTCCCATTTCTTTTTTTTACTTAAAAGGGAAACAGGATGGCTCATCTTTTAATGCTTATATGAACCACAGATTTCTGGAACTCAATGTTTGTTCAGTAAATGTGGAATGAATGATGAAATGCCATGATCGACAATGTTTAAAGATGCTGCAGCACCACTGTGAAACAGTAAATGAAATATTACAATTGTGTGGGACGTCACAATTTTCAAAACATTTTGACAAACAATATTCCATTGCTACAACAACCGTGTGAAACAGAACTTGTAAGGATTACTGGTATATTAGTATTTTATCAAGGAGGAGTCTATGGCTCAGAGATTAAAGTATTTCCCAAAGGCCACAAAAAGAGCGCCGTGAGCCTGCCAACCTAATTAGTCTGTCTGGTGCCTGGAAAAAGGGTTAGTACCTCCTGAAGTATCTTCATATATTTCTTCATGAATTCAATAAATCAGTAAAATTTAGATTACTGATATTCAAGCATTGGAACCATAAGTGTGAAAAGTGACTTTTGTGGTCTGAGGGGATCAGAGAAGGGAATACATGAAGATCCTGCTTATGGAAATGACAGCCACATGTCAAATATCTAATGAGTGACCGTTTTTTTTTTTTAATATACAATCTTCAGCTCATATTTCAGAGTTCCTTCTTATGGAATTTAACTCTATCATGTAGAATATCATACAGAACACGGTTTTTTTACAAGCAGTATGAGAAGTAATCATCATCAACACTTATTTCTCCTTGACACTATGGAATTCGTGGCAATATTTTCTGTATAACTTTCTTGTGTATCTCCATTTAGAAATGACAAGATTTATCCCATCACATTTATTAAGAAAAATCCATGAAAATTCCATTTTCTTTCTTTCATGGAAGTTCTAGTGTTTTATAGTGTGCTGGTTTGAAAAGTTGTATGTACCCTAGAAAAGCCTTGTTTTAACCCTAATCCCATTTTGTAAAGGCAGCCATTTCTTCTTATCCCTTTTCAGTACTGTATGTTTAAAACTTTAATTATATCATCTCCCTGGAGATGTGACTCAATCAAGAGTGGCTGTTAAACTGGATTAGGTGGAGACATGTCTCCACCCATTCAGGTGGGCCTTGAATACTTTACTGGAATTCTATAAGAGAGGAAACATTTTGGAGCATGAAAGAGATTCAGAGAGAGCAGAGAATGACATAGCCATGAGAAGCAGAGAGTAAACCAGCCAGGGACCTTCAGAGATGAAGAAGGAAAACGCCTTCTGGGAAGCTTCATGAAACAGGAAGCCAGGAGAGAAAACTAGCAGATAACACCGTGTTCACCCTGTGCCTTTCCAAATGAGAGAGACTCCCTGACCGTGTTCACCATGTGCCTTTCCACTTAAGAGAGAAACCCTCAACTTCATCGTCCTTCTTGAACCAAGGTATTTTTCCCTGGATGACTTAGACTGGACATTTCTACAGACTTCTTTTAATTGGGACATTTCCAAGGCCTAAAAACTGTTAACTTGCAACTTATTAAATTCTCCATCCATTTCTGGTATATTGCATTCTGGCAGCTAGCAAACTAGAACACAGAGGTTCTAGTATCAATTCTGCCGATAATTCTTAAATGACCTTGAACAAGTCATTTAATATTACTTGGTTTCATTTCACTAAAGTTATGGAGTTCTGCTAACAATTTCTGGTCTTCCATACCTCTAAATTCCTATTTTAGATACCAAACTGCCAAGTCAATAAGTGCAAATAACACAAAAAAAGGAATTACATAAAAAAATTAAGGCATCTGTTACTGCTATATTTTCATGATAAGAATATCAAAAGGTCCAATTTTAAAAACTTCCTTACTTGTTGGTAAAACATTATAATTTGCTTATTTTTAATATTAATATTTAAAAACTGAATACAAATATTTTAACTTAGTAAAAACTTTTCAAGTAAAAATGCAAACCTTTCCCCACCTTATACTTCTGTAATAAAGGAAATAAAACTCTCATAAATAATATAAAAATAAATTGTATTTTGAGGCAAAGAGATAATGCTGCAGTATTTGAATAAAAGCAGTTTCCCATTAGGTCTACATATAGTCAAACACATAATTTGTGTCATAAGTTCATCACTTTGCTCCCCATTTTCTATGATGTTTTTATTTTGTAAATTCTTAGAAAAATATTTCAAGTCTTGGTTAAATTATTCCAGATAGCTTTTTGAGATTTTCTTTTTATTTTGCCTTTGAAGTACTAATGAAAGACTTCAAACTTTATGTAGCATCATCAATAAAAATCACATAATGTACTCATGCCCATTTATAAAAGCAAGATAAGGAAATAGTTCATTTCAAGCTCAGGAAAAATGCAGCCAGTGTACATTATAAGGCTAACATAGCAGGGATGGGATGATACATTCATGCTCACCAAATAATACATTCTTTGGCTATTTATCAGTAAACCACCAATACTTATACAAGCATATCACATTGATAGCTAGTAGACTATAATATGAGCCTAAAATTGCAATATCTTTTTTGAATTCTAGTTTATCCTTATAAGACTTAATAATAAGGGAAAAAGGTTCTCTTCACATTACTTACTAAAATAACTAAAAATCACTCTGAGGTGGTATAATAGCTAACAAGAGTTACCAAAAAGATCAATCAATCAACCAATTTTTACTAAGGACTTACCATAGCTGTCTGTTTTAACTAGAAAAAAGCAGAAGGCCATCCAGATTCTGCTGTATAATATTTACCTAATGAGGATCATACTTTTCTTCCTGTTTAATTCACTAATATTCAAACCTGAGTTACGTAAAAGTTATGTCATATGCAACCCGAGGCATATACACAAACACAAACATACACAAACATACACACACACACACACACAGTCATTACCCAAACAGGAGCAGCGGATATCTTCTTTAGGATTCTACATTTTCCTTCAGAGATTTATTAAAGGACTTTTGCTTTCTAACATTTAAATAAATTTAGGTTAATTTATATAAATTTATGATCAATGGATAAATTCCCAGTTCATAATTTTTTCAAACATATTTAATCACAGTCATTCTGGCTTTTTTGAGTTATAGTTACTTAGGTTTGAATGAAAGAATTCAAATAATATCTTACGTTTCTGCTCCTACAAGTGCCCTTGAAAAAAGGCATTTGAGATAGACAGTTCAAATTCCAGAAAAATGCTACTAGCTCTCTTAGTCTGGATTAGCACTTTTGGTCTACATCACATTCACATTCTAAGAAATAATGCAATCAACTCTCCTTCCTTTGGAGAGACAACTTATTGTTTGCTTAGAGCTGGAATGCCTATTCAAATTCCTTACTCTGTAAATAGTACCCTTTAACACTAGGCCAATTTATTTAACCAACTTTGCGTCCTGATTTCCTCATCTATAAAATGGAGATAATAACTACTTTACAGGGTTGGTGTGAGTATTAGATAATTGAATACAGTGTAATACATAAAACAATGCCAAGGAAAGAATAAGCATTCAACACTCATCATTTATACAACTGTATTTGGGCAACTATTTTTTCTGGGAAAATAACCCATAAAATTAGATTCTGTATGTATTATAAAATATATATTCTATATTCTCTATATGTATTCCCATAGAGAATACATTTTTTTTTAATTTTTACATATGAAACATTGGCAGAAGCTTTGACACTCGTGGTATCCAAGCCCCTTAAAATGTCAACAACTGGATACTTTAAAAACATATGGTTTAGAAGTTTATTGATTTTGTTCTAGAATTTAGGAATCATTTTATTGTTAAAAGCACAATAATTGTGTACGGAAGCTGGATCAGTATTGGGCAAAATATTTTACGACACAAATGTTCTCATGCTAACCACACAAATGGTGAGGACCAGAATATCATACAATATTATAAATACACTGAAATTACAGATATAAGCCATTTGTCAATAACAAATTTCTCACAAAGGAAAGGTTAGACACTCCAGTCATCTATATGTTTCCTGTTTTCCATACTGCAGGATAAGAGTTTTAATCTGACAAAGGATGTTTCAAATTATATTGAAAAAAAAAAAAACATACACTATCATTTTTGGAGGTTGGCTCCCATGGTTCTACTAAAATATGCCTCCTAATTTGTTAATACACTATTGAGGATGGCAACAAAATGATTCCTAACTCCCCTGGGCTGAACTGGGAAATTCTGCAGATTCTTAATTATCTTAGGTAGAGTCACATACACTTCTTAATTGAGTTCTTAGGAGAAGGGCTAAAATTCTAAAAACAGTCATTTGGATGATTATATTCCATGTCGGTGATAAGACATGTGCTGTTTTTTGGCCACCCATTATCCATTCACCTTGTTTCAGTGACAGCATTATTGAGGTGTTACATGTTTCACCTAGCGATCAGTCATGCTGAGTTGGTCAATCAAGAATCCCTACTCTTTCTATGACATGGGGTGCATCACACAATCTAAGTTAATCATACTCTCTTTTGCAGGATTCAGATTTTGAACTGACCAATATAAAGACTGAAATACAATGGCTGAAATCAATTCAGCCCAATAAGACTGATAATTACTTCTTGATGCCAAGTGCTGCCCTGGTAAATGTCCTTTTCTAGAGTTAATTCCCTAGGTGTCTCTTTGATTCTACAGACTATTTATCTTATAAATAAATCTTTTCTTCTTTCATTACCTGGCTTTAATTCCTATTACTTACAAATGAATATTCAAATAAATACAGATGGGGATCTCTAAGATAGAGTTTCTCAAATAGAATGCATGTAAATCATGAAGAATACTTATTAAAAATAGGAAGTCCTAAAACAATCTCAAACACAACTGAATCCAACTCACTGGCAGTGGGGCTCAGGAATCTGTCATTTGAGCAAGTTCTGCAGCAATTCTTAAACAGACTAAGTGTTCATAGTTGTTATGCTAAGCCTGAATTGAGGAAAAATCAGAAGTAACCTATTGAGGAGGGTCAGGGCTGAATACTAAGACCACATGGCTTCTCATTAGGTTAAGTTTTCATTACTGTTCATTTAAAAAGACTGCTTGTATAGTAACTCATAGATCATATAATAACAAATTTGGCAATAAACAGAGAAGACTCACATTAAAGGGTGGTAGAAAAGGGCCTTATACCTATGAAAAAGAATACAGTAGATCTTTGTTTTACATGACTAATGGGTTCCAAGACCCTTGGCATAAGGTGAAAATCACATGTAATGGCAATCCCTATAATTTAATAAATATTTCTTACACAATCATACCTATCACACATTTTTCTATAAGTAAAGCAAATAAACAGTCTAGTAACAATAAGTAAACCAAGTTAATTACAGAAAAAAACTTCTTTAAATTTTAATTCTCTCTCATGCAGGTTCCAGCAGCCTGCACTGTCCCAGGACTCTCCAACTCCTCTCCCAGAGGAAAAAAATTGGTGGGGGCTAGTGGGAGGCTAGGACGGCACCTGACATCAGAGAGCTGGGAGGTGTTGATGCCTGAGGGTTGGTATGGCTGGAGATCCTGGCTGGGTCAGTGTTCTGTGCCCTCCCTCCACTAGGTACTGCCCGCTGCTGCCCCACTCTCTGACTCTATATAGGGCATGCATAATAACAAATCCCATTATTTAATAAGTATTTTTTATTAACATACCTATTACACTTTTTATAAATAAGGCAAATAAACACCCTAGTAACAATAAGTAAACAAAACTGATGGCAGAAATAATTTTTAAAAATCTTGATTCTCTTTCTCTCTGATTTTATTTTTTTGGATTGTCAATTGTGTAACCTGAATTTGCGTAGGTTAAGTTCCTGCAAAACAGGGTCCTACTGTATTTATAAATGAATATGGGATTAAAATGACATTATATAGTCATGACTAGTAACTTCTGATGACAAAATAACCTCATAAGCCTAGGAAAGAAATTCCTTAATGAAGAATTTTTGTAAATAATTCTTCTATTCTTTTAAAATCGAATAGTATTTTAAGGGATATAGGTTCAGTATTTTATATTTTTAAGACATTAATATGCAGGAATAATACTTAAATTAATATCACTGCATTTTTGTTACTCTAGAAGCTGCATGAAATTCTGTTTCCCATTTAGAAAGTACATGGATCTAACAGGCTTAAGACGTGCTTTCTTTTTCCTTTGTGGTTACTAATTTGCCTTATCAGCTTTGCCAAGTAACTTAATATCCATATAAATTCCATTAGTAAAATAAGTACAGTAATTTATGCTACTTTCTTACCTTAGAGAGGTGGAATAAAAAAGATAAAGTGGTAGAATTAAATTAATACACAACGTTGAAAAGCATTTGGTCTTTTTCTTCATTTTTCCTAATACGTCAAATCCTCCATCAACTGGAGAAACAATACATTTTTATACATATGCATTTAATGGGGGAGACTGCTGAGTATAAATCATGTTGCATTTTTTAGAAATACCCTATGGACGTACAAAGACCCAAAGCTATCCATTTACTCTGAACTAAATTAGAGCTGATGTTCCTAATAAACTATAGGCTCAAGCAGGTTTTATTTGCAATACTTAACTATGGCCTGAAATATAGTATAAAAAGTGAAAATGTACACATACTTTAAATTTATAGTTCTTTTTATTATAAAACAAAAATGAAATACTTGGGATTATGTGAACCACTCCAGGACTGTGGATAAAATAACTTAAATTTATAGAATAATGAGCACAGTGTTTCACATGTGTGTGCAGACAGATAATAGATGATGACAATAACAGATAAGATAAATAGGGAGGAAGGAAGGTACAGAAGGGGGGAAGAAGGAAATAAGTAACTGCTAAAAGGTTGTGTGAGCTACAGTAACAGCTGAGTAAGCTATTTAAAAAAAATCTGGGCAAAATTCAGTAACTCAAATTTAAGATACAATATTTATTTCAAATATATTCCATTTCCTATATATAATACTCATATGCATTGGATGCAGGATTTAAATCATCAAATCAGAACACTGAAATGAATAAGGGGTCAGGCAGCAGATGCTATCTCTATTTCCTATTGAGAATGGAAGATAGTGTACATAGTGGCATGTGTACATAGTGGCATGGGTTGCCAGATACTTAGCTGTAAGAATAACTATTCATTAATTCTTGAATACCAAATGTTTAAAAACTATTAGTTTTCAAGAACAACAGAGCAAGAAAATGTCCACAGTTATTTTCCTCCAAGTAGTTCTGAAAAGCAGACTCCTCTTCATTATTTCTAGTATGAATATATTAGAAAGGCAGCATGTAATAGGGTAAGAACATAGATAGATGACAAGAACTAAATTGCCAGGGGTTCAAATTCTGGCTGTGTCTCTCGTTATCAGACTCTTAGCAACTACTTATTCTCTGTATATTCCAGTTTCCTCATCTGTAAAGTACAATGATAATTAAATACAATTCTTCCATGGGCTTATACTTTCCCCTTTATAATTATGACAAAAGTTAAAGCAATGATCCTACCTCTCTGACAGTTAAAAAAAAAAAAGAACCTTATAAACATTTAAGCAAATTATACAGATATATAGATGGCACTTACTAGCTTAAGATAAAGGATGAAGTGTTTGATCTCCATGCCAGTTTCCCAAACCCCCCCCCCTTTTTTTTACAACTATTATAGAGTTGGGACAAGACAGATTCCAATTTCAAAAACAAGTCAAGACATATAATCTGTGTCTGGAGCTTTACTTATGAGATAACACAGGAATCCATATTCTGACACACACACACACACACACAGTGACCCCAACCAATTTGTGTGACTCCCCCCTCCTCCTTTATTTACAATTTCTCTAGATCTGTAAGTTTTGCCATTCAAAATATATCCTTGTTAGAAACTCATTTGTCAGGGAGAGGATGTGATAAAAATCAATCTTCTGGTTGCTAAAAATCAAGAAGAATGGAAAGTCCGCTCTTGGCTGGATAACAGGCAGCAAGAACAGCCTGGGAGTGGTGGCTGTCACTGTAAACGCTATTGGTAAACTCAGCATGATAAAGCTATGGAGATGCTGGGGAACTGATTGTTTATCATCCAGGGAATGGGAGATAGAGACAGAGCCCTGCTGCTTCACTTTTGCTTAGGCAATCCCCCCATTTTCACTTTTGTAATCAAGAAACTGGGATTTAAGGGATGATTTTGATTACTGAATTACTGTGCAGATGTTCTTTTTTACTTTGTGGCATATTAGAGTACACAGAGAGAAATACCTCAAATCTTTTAATTGTAATCTAGCTACCCTGATATCTGATGATTGTATAGTCTTTATCTCGTGCTCCTGTGATTGTAAAAACCTTGTAACTAACCTTCACTTGTAACCATTTATCCAATTTTTCGACTTTAGAGTTTTTGATCACCAAAGACAGCCCCTAAGGTTTATTAATGAAGGATCCTGGGTAATCCCAGAACTAAGTCACCTAAAGTCCAAAGTTATCTTGATAACCAAAACTAGATCTAACCAAAATGACCCTGACTGACATGCACAGTAGCTTAGACTTTAATCTGTAAATCACCCATATCTCATAATACTAAAAAATCATACCCATCATCATATTAAGGCCATTTTCTTACATATGTTCAGTGACTTAGCATGTAATCAACCTGCATGCTCAATAATTAAATCACCTCTAATTACATCATCTGGGGCCATTGTGCTCATTATGCTAAAACCAGCCCATCTTTTCATGCTATGAAACTGTCAAAATCACTACAGTTCAGGGAGACAGGATTTTAGGCTGATAACAATCTGATTTTCTGCTACACACTTAGTAATATATATTTTCTCTCTTTGAAAACCCTATGTCTCAGGAATTAGTCATTAACGGATGAGCAAGAACTCACAACCTTTGTCTGGTAACAATCTGGGGACCCAGATGGGATAAGAAGTACAAAGAAGCAAGGAAGGCACCTACTCGAGGTTCTGTGGCCCTGGTAGAACAGGTAAGCACAGAAATGAACCTTTTTTGGCCACTAGACCTTCTTTAGTCTAGAGGCTCAGCAACCAAGATCTCTCTGTTCTGCTAGCACTCCTTTGGGGCCTTATGAAATTTCAAAGAGAAATTCCATTTTCAGTTTCAAGTCTAGACATCTGAGTGGGTGAGTGGGTCACCAGGGTAAAAGTGAATTGGGGAGTTAATACAGCAGTTGGAGTCTGCTTGGACCTGGCTTTAAGGCCCAGTTCTGCTTCCAGAATGATCCCTTTACTCTGACCTCTATACCTGTTTTCTGGGTGCTATGCTGGTACAACATTTAAAGTCCTGACCTAATTGTGTCTGTTGTATATACTCCTGGAAAGTAAGTAATCCAGCAGTTAATTGGTATTTAATAAAACTAAGTAGGTCTGTTTAAGTGCTACCCGGTGTGTTAGCTAGGTATACTAAGTGTTTAATGCTTGTTTAATTGTTAATCGGTGTGTTAAGTGTTTAATGTCATTTTAATTTGTTGGTTAGTATGTCTAGTTATTAATTAGTGTTACTAAATATAATTAAGTGTTAAGGTCTATTTAAATTTGTTAGTTGGTGTCTTACTGCATTTATATTCATCAAGTGTTCCTAATTAACTAATGGGTATAAAAGTCTTTAAAAAGAAAACTTTGAGCATATTGAAAATTGTGATGGTTTGGAAGGATGTATGTATCCTAGAAAAGCCATGTTTTAATCCTAATCCCATTTTGTAAAGACAGCCATTTCTTCTGATCCCTATTCAGTACTGTATGTTTGAAACTGATTAGATCATCTCCCTGGAGATGTGACTCAATCAAGAGTGGCTGTTAAACTGGATGAGGTGGAGACATGTCCCCACCCACTCTAGGTGTTGTCTTGATTACTTTACGGAATTCTATAAAACAGAGATTCAGAGAGAGCAAAGAAGGATGACAGGGTGACAAAGAACCACAAAACAGAGAGTTCACTGGCCAACATATTTTGGAGATAAAGGAAAATGCCTCCAAGGGAGCTGGAAAGGAAGCTAGCAGATGTTGCCATGTTTACTATGTGCCCTTCCAGCCAGGAGAGTAACCCTGATCATTTTTGCCATGTGCCTTCTCATGTAAGAGAGAGACCCTGAACTTCATTGCCTTCTTGAACCAAGGTATCTTTCCCTGGATGCCTTAGATTGGACATTTCTATAGACTTGCTTTAACTGGGATATTTCCATGGCCTAAAACTGTTAACTGGTAACTTATTAAATTCCCCTTTTTAAAAGCCATTGTTTCTGGTATACTGCATTCTAGCAGCTAGCAAACCAGAACAAAAATGAAAGGATTTTAGTTATGAGTCTATGAGAAAAAGGTTTATTTCTGTAACATAATCTGGTCTCAATATGATTTAAAATGAAAAGTACCGCCACTACAGTGAAGCGAAAGCTATTACAATTAAAAATGTTCTGAAATGGGGGCGGGCCACGGTGGCTCACCAGGCAAGAATGCTCGCCTGCCATGCCAGAGGACCTGGGCTCGATTCCCGGTGTCTGCCCATGTAAAAAAAAAAAATGTTCTGAAATGGGATAAGACAATGCATTTTAATCCTGTATTTGTCCCTCTCAAAAATATTTCCATAAAAAAATATTTCCATGTTTCTGTTTTCTTGTACAACTTTCTATTTCTGTCTCTCTGCATGTTCAATGTATATTCTCAAACCTCTGCACAGTAATAATAAGGGAACAAAAATTCTTTTAAAAAGCTCTATTGGAATTAGTTAAGAAATAAATAGGTGGCTTTACTCATCAGGTTGGGGTTACTATAACTCAGACATAAAAAAGAAAAAAATGTACTTCAGAACATAGGGGCAAGGAAGACAATGTCTATATTTTAGAACCGCACATACTCTTTGAGATCAAAGGAAGAAAGGTTTATTTGGTCTGGAACTGATATTCTCTGTAGCACATAATCTAACTCAACCTATCTATATAGTTCGTTTGAACAACTGAAACATGGGGAGCTCAGAATAAGAAAGAGGTCCTATAATCCTATATAGCTTAATGTAACGCCTGGATACATCCTAGAATATATTAAGCACATAATCAAAAAGTATTAGCAAAATCCCTTGAGGGATGGGAGAAAAAATATGGAATTATTAAACTTTACCATCAGGAAATCCCCTGATACTGTGTCAAATTATAGGGATACCCAAATCAATAGGCCATGTCCTTGATCTTGAGGCTTACTCTTGTGAAGCTTATGTAGATAGCAGAGAAACTTAGCCTACCTACAAGTATACCTAAGAGTTACTTCTGGAGGACCTTTTCTTTTGCTCAAATTTGGCCTATCTCTACCTTTAGCATAGCAGTTGGCATTATCAGGGTCTCAGGTAGAGGAAAAGATGTTATTCTACCTTCGTGTTGCCTATGGCCTAATCAGAGGCCTGTCCTTGATGACCAGCTAGGATATCATGTAACATTCTGGACTTATATTGGACGTCAAACCAGTGAGCAGTTTAATTTTTCTCAAGACCCACCGATCTGCCAGCATGCATGGTAATGCTAAATTAAAGCAGAAATGAGCTATTTGCAGATTAAGCCCAAAGAGAATGGGTTTCTGAAGCTGGGTTTCTCCTAGGGAGGGCAAGAAGCTGACTCAGGTTATCACTATGCTTCACACCTGGCTTTCTTTTCTTTTCTTTCCCTTTTTTTTTTTTTTTTTTTTTTGTGTGTGTGTGTGGTTTTCATTTCTGTCAGTCCCTCCAGCTTGCCTTGCCCATCCCTCTCTTCCAGGCTCCTGCTCCAGACTTCTCTGCCCTGAGCAAATTCTCAGCTCTATCCAGAGGGTGCTGGGCAGCATCTTCTCCTTTTCTTTTCACCTCTCCCCACATCCCAATTCAATTGGTTTCACTCCTCCCCGCAGTCACCCCCAAACCCGGGGAAGCTAGCCTAAGTGATGCCCCTGAGAGAGTTTGAGTCAGTCCATTGAATGGCCCTACCTCATGCCCAGCAGCCATTTGTACCAATGCCTGTACCCTAGAGTTTGTGGGGAGAAACACAGGGGTCAGTAAGTAGGCTTCCCAGAGCTCTGCAGGAAGGCAAGCTTTCCCTGCTTATCCCCACTCAAGCCCCCCTGTTACTAACTGTGGAAGCCCAAGCCCAGGTTAGGACTCCAATTCCATCCTTACATTTCTGTCTTTGCCAGAACCGCAGGAGCATGCTCATGGTGACCAGCTAACTCCATGTGGGGGTGTATAGGTAAGCAAAGTGTGAAAAGAGTTGTGCGTGTATTACTGGAACCATTGCCATAAAGGTCCACTGGTTTAAAGGGACAGAGAAGGTAGGAGGTTGAGACTGTCTCCCTCTCCTAGAAGTTAAACTTGTACCTTTGAATTACTTATGCCCATAAAATCAAACTAATAACTGTATCTAGTATGGAGGTGTTTACTTGTTTTTGTTGGTGTTTTTTTTCTAATGCAATAAACTCATTTCTGTCTGCAAAAAAATAAATAATAATAATGTGGATTGTTAGTCTGCTTTTAAGGTATAGTTTTTTAAAGTTTTTCTTAATCATCCAAGTACTTTGTCTAGAAAACGAAGATTTTACATCAGAATAACATCCTTGTCAATGTTTATGTTACCTTTATCATCCTTTATTTTAGAAGATAAGTCTCACTGTTAACAGAAATTTGTTCTTTCACTGTGTAAAAGTAAGGTGCTAACATCGTTTAACATATTGCCTAGGAGGTGTTTGGGAAGTATTACAGGCATAATAGTACTTAAAAGGGATTTATATACTGCCGTTAGCTAAATTTGTATGTGTAAAATGTTATTCATACATTTAGAGATTTTATAAAATTTCTAAGGACTTGACAATGTTGTTCTCACTGTCCATATTATATCCTGATACTTACTAATTGGTTTAATGTTAAACAATGGTATAATTGCGTTAGCTTTGGTTTTAGTTATTCTTAGAAAAAGGCTACAGACCTTAAAAATGGTGAAATTTACTTGTCAGTTGCACTGTTTTGTTCTAATACTTTTCTAAAAATGTATATGGTCAGCTATAAATCAGAGCTTCATCTGCAGCAAGAGTGTTTAAAAGAGAGGCAGGACAAATAAATAAAATATATTTCATGTGTTAATTAACATAACTCTGGTTAAAGTGTAGAGGTGAAACCGAATAAAACCTCTGCGATGGCTTTTTTCAATATAAAACAACCACCTAATGTTTTTATTTCTCCAAGTAGCCTCATTTTAAAAAGCTTTTAAAACTTGAGGCTAGATTATAAGCATTAACTGTTATCTTTAAATTCTGTGATGCTCTGAACTTTGTATAACCTGTTAGTT
The DNA here is from genome assembly GCA_004026745.1 of Myrmecophaga tridactyla. Classification (NCBI taxonomy): domain Eukaryota; kingdom Metazoa; phylum Chordata; class Mammalia; order Pilosa; family Myrmecophagidae; genus Myrmecophaga; species Myrmecophaga tridactyla. Next base: position 41,913 of record PVIY010001476.1, read on the forward strand.
CCCTGGAACTTAAGTATCTGTGTGACAACTGAGACTCAGAAGTAGTTCTCCAGCTCTGAAAGTCGGCATTACTCCATAAAGGAACTGTTAAAAAAACTGAAAAAGAAACTCAGACTCTTACTAGAGATATACTGAAACTAATCTGGTTAAAACTAAGGTAAATCAAAATGCAAGTTAAAAAAATATATAATATCGCCTGTATTTTAAAACTTTAACTTTGGTGTGAGACTGAAAGAAAAAATGTTTATTTTCTATAGCACACTATCTAATTTAACTTGTCTGGTCAGTTTATTTAAATAACCGAATTCAGCTTTATTTGATATGGAAACTAGAATAAGGAATAAAATCTTAATAGTCTGTGCTAGCAGTTAATATTATACCCTGATATACTTCAGAGTATTTTAGGCAGAAAATAAGGACGTATTTGCAAAGTTCCTTGAGGGACTAGAGAAAAACTGAAACTATTAAACTTCTCCACCTGGGGAATTTCTGATATTTTCTTAAGCAATGGGGCTCTCTATTTAATAAGCCAAGGCCTCAATAGTAAGGCTTGTCCTTATAAAACTTATTTCTAAAATGGCAAAGCGGAGTCTACTTGTAATAAATGCCTAAGTGTCAACTCCAGAGTAATTCTTTTGTTACTAAAATGTGATCTCTATGTAAGCCAAACTCTGACTTCCCCCCTGTGTGGGACATGGTTTCCAGGGGTGTAAACTTGGCCCTGCCTTTGTGGAACATGACTGGCACTGGCATCATGGGACATAACTGGCTCTAGCATTGTAGGACATGACTCCCAGGGATGATCCTGGCCCTGTGGATTAGTTTGGTCACTATGGGATTAGTTGACCAAAATGGGGAAAAGAAATTGAATTTCAATGGCTAAAGATTTCAAATTGAGTCAAGAGTTCATTCTAGAGGTTACTTTTATGCATATTTCAACCAGATACTACAAACTGCCGAAATATAGCAAACCCCAACCAAAAGCATTCCTAAAAACCCTGGAAAAATATTCTGGGTCCAATAAAAATTTTATTTATTAAGTTTGTTTTTCAGAGACTTAAAACCTCCAGATTTGGGATAGTCACATGGAAAAAGAATGAAATGTGGTCCCCACCAAACAACATACAAAAAAATAAAATAAAAATAAAACAACCATCCTCTGGATTGTTCCAATGCCAGATGAGCTCTGAAACCCAGAAGTACCAGTTTCTCCCTGGACAGCCAACAACCAGTATCATCCCTTTCCCCCTTAATGGCAATGCCCCTTTTCAGCTTTGAAGAAGTTTGACCAGTCATTGCCCAAATATCCCCCATGACTAAGAGATATATTTGCAATTATTGCAAAAGGGAGGAGTTGCAACCAAGAAATTAGAATTTAAGGGATGATTCTGATTACTGAATTACTTTGTAGATATTCTTTTTTACTTTCTGATATAGTAGAGTATACAGAGAGAAATACCTGAAATCTCTGAATTGTAATCCAGTTGCCTTGATCTCTGATAATGGTTGTATAGCCTTTATCTTGGGTTTGTGATTGTAAAAACCTTGTGACTACCCTTTATTTATAATCATTTATCCAATTATTCGACTTTAGAGTTTGTGATCACCAAAGACAGCCCCTAATGTTTATTAATGAAAAGTTCTCGGTCAGTCCAGAACTAACCCACCCCAAGTTCAAAGTTATCCTGATATCCAAAACTAGACCTAACCAAAATAGCCGACCTGCCATGCATAGTAGCTTGGACTTCAACCTGTAAGTCATCCATACCTCATCATAATACTAAAAATCTTGTCCATCATCACATTAAGGCCATTTTCTTATATATATTCTGAGACTAAGCATGAAATCAATCTGCACATACTCAATAATTAAATCACCTCTAATTATATCATCTGGGGCCACTGTGCTCATTATCCTAAAACCTGCCCATCTTTTCATGCTATAAAACTATTAAAAATGTTGGAGTTCGGGGACACACATTTTGGGGCTGAAAGGACATCTGTGCCAGTTAGAAACTGCTGAGTACCCCAGAAAAGCTGTGTTCTTTAATTCTGATCCAATATTGTTGGATGGAATCTTTTTTATTAGGTTGTTTCCATGGAGATGCAACCCACCCAATCACTGATAGAACCTTTTGATTAGGTGGTTTCCACAGAGATGTGTCTCCACCCATTCAAGGTAGGTTCCTTACTAGAGTCCTTTAAGGGGGAACTATTTTGGGAAGAAAAATGCAGAGGCAGAGCTAAAACAGGCAGAGATATTGGGAGATGCAAAAAGAAAATGCCCCCAGGGAAGCTGTTTGACACCAAAAGCCAAAGGACCAGCAGATGCCAGTTATATGCCTTTCTAGCTGATAGAGGAGTTTCTGGCTCATCACCTTTTCTTCAGTCAAGGTATCTTTCCCTGAATGCCTTAATTTGGACATTGTTATGGCCTTAGAATTGTAAACTTGTAACTCAATACATTCCCTTTATAAAAGGGTATAGTGCATTTCTAAGCCAACAAACTAAAAGATATCTGATCTTCTACAAGCCTAGTAATAAACTTTTTTCCCTCTTTGGGACCCCTGCGTCTCAGGAATTGGTATTTGAGCACATGAGCAAGAATCCACTGCCTTTATCGAGTAAAACTTTGGCTAGAAACCATGGTAAAACACTGATTTCAGGACTCATTCCTTAGAGGAAAGGACAAGTACACACGTCATTCTAGGCACACACAAGACTGAAGGTAAAACTAGTGTGTTTAAAGCACGTGAAACAGGGTTCCATATTAAAGTTATCACTATCACATCTTCATCACCGAGACTGAACTCATACACTTGACCTGTGTTTCCTGATAAAAGAGAGTAGGCACAGTCAATACAAAGGTTCTTCTTTTTTTTAATTTTTGCTCCCCTATAAATTTTGTATAGAAATGATGCCATGTTAGGGAAACTCCCTGGTGTGTTACCTCCTCTGATTGAGTTCTGACTGGAACTCATCTCAAGATCAGAGGAGAACAGAATTTCTGACCCAGGTGTTTCTGAACTATCTCAAAGGACAGGGCAAGGTCCTTGCAGAACCACACTCAACTGAGCTATGATAACTAACTGCATTGCATTTGTTTGTTTGGTTGGTTTTTGTTTGTTTTGGGGAGTGGAACAAATCTAGCTAATCTTCTCTCATCAGATAATTTTTACTCCTATTTTCAACGTTCTTATCTTTCTGGAGTATACCAGACTTTGGGAGAGAAGATGAGGTTGTGGTTAACATCCAAGCTATGTAAACAATTTCAAATGGAACAATATTCATCATAACTTTTAAACTATCCTCTTGGCCACTCTAAACTCATCCCAGAACGTTCATCTTCCAAGCCTTCTTTCCTTGCTATTACCTTCCAATTTCCTTCTCAGTAACAAAATAAATTTTACCACTAGTCTTATGCAGAGGAATATTGGAATACTGCTGATATACATGCCCTCATTCAAGGAATTTTCCCAAATAAATTAAATTCTCTACGATTTTACTATATGGGAGCATTTACTTTATTCCGATTCTTCAGTTTTATAAATGACATGGAAAGGAAAATCCGTATATATAAATCATTGGCTTGTCTTCATCTATTCATTTCCCTAGAATTTAAATTCACAAAAATGGAATTTAACATGTATGACTGTCTTTCAACATTCTGTTTAACTGCTTCCTAAAACACTGTACAACTTCAAAATAAATGCTTGTTTTCATGACATCCTCTGAGGTATGATATATTAACAAGAAGCCATAAAAATCTAGGAAATGCAATTAAATAGGATGGGGAAATTTTCTATGCATAAAATAACTGAAAAAAATGAACTGAAAAACAGAGCAACAGACATCATTCCATAAATTTGTAGACTCCTCAAAAAATGTGTTAGGGATGGGAAAGGAAATTTCCTTGCTCTCACCTAGAAATTCCTACAAAGTTTTTATTTATAATTCTCAAGCTCTTTTCAACTGCTTTCTAGTTTTTCCCTCTCAGGAAGATTTTCTGAGTCTGACAATATTAGAAGATTGTATGTGTATATGTGGGTTCAACATCACTGCTCACCTGCAGTAAAGCCATATGCACTTACTTTTGTGTCTGTCTCATCACATGTAGCAAACACTCCTCCTAGGTTTGAGTTCACTGGTCTCTTCCTCTCCTCCCACAGGTATGTGTCAGCCATTTTTGTTCATGTGGCTATTAGGTAAGTAGATTTAGAGTTATAGTGGAAGGTTAAGAAACCCCACTTCAGAATGAGTTCTATTACTTGTAATTCTGCAACTGATCTTATGCCAGGGAACTTATAATTGGTATATAATGTACCTGTACAATGATTAGTAAACATGTATTTTATTTCTCAATTGCCTATTGATCAATGTGTGCAGGAGCCTTCAGAAGCAATCTCAGAGGGGGAAAAGAATGATGAGGAGGCAAATTCGGGGTGAGGTGATGCTAAAGTCCACCTTGATATACTAACAGTAGTAAAGATAATTAAAAGTTGCACTTGGAGAAAAAACTTGAAATTAGCATAGCATTTATAAGTAGCATATAAAGAACTTAAACATAACAAAAGTAAAAATATAATCATTCCAATTTAAAAACAGCTAAAGGAAAATGGTATATTCTTTACCTATATACTGGAATAGAATAAATTCAAATTGTTACATCAGAAGTAGAGGACAACTTCACTGAACATGATAATCTTGGTATTCAGCAATAAATATATTAGTAACAAATATGCTGAAGGTGAAATCAGTGGTTTTTCCTTGGTTGTAAAGGTACCATGTAAACTTGGGTTCTAGTGCCCCATCAGAGTAGAACTTCCAACCAACCTGGTGGCACTTTTTGAGGATAAGTTCCATAGTCTAATGAGTATTATGTATGTGTGGAGAGAGCACATAAAATCATAATCTCTAGAATTAAGATATAAGAAAAGCCATGAAATTACCAGCAATCAGTAATGCTGGTTATAAGTCAGAACCTGATAGCCTAGGTAAATAATCTATTATCGGAGACAATATTTTAGAGATTTATAATATATACTCTGGCACAGAATTGAATTAAATAACTTTTATGACAGTAATTCAGGTACTGTGTAATGATTAAAGGACAAGAAATATATTAATTCAACCATCATTTACCTTATAAAGATATTTATTGTCACAAATTAGAAATAATGACTGTACTAATATGCTATAATAATGATAATACTGATATCAAAAACAAATCTAGATGCATGCAAAACAAGTAATATGTAAGATGTACTGGCAGATCTGTAATTTTTCTATCAGTTATATAAAGTCCATCAGGTTTTCAAAGTATCTGTAATTATTTCAATTAACAATGTCAAAAAAAAACTATCCTTTATATTAGGAATAGACTGGGAGGACCATGAAATGTGCCGTCTGAAAACAGGAGTGTTATTGTAATTTAGAAACTAGATGGATAGTTTCAGTGCTTTTTGACATTCTAAATTTCAATTCTAAATGTCAACACTAATCATAGGTTATCTGCTATTGATTTTTCTCTGCTTAAAAATATTAAGCTCTGTCAGCAATCTTTATGTGCTTCTAAAGGCACAGTTCTCAAATATAAAGCACATGATCTATCAAAAAGGAACGTATCTTATTTCTTAAAACAAATGTTAAAGAACACCAGCAATTCCAAAGTTCTGAAACAGTTCAAAAAATATTTAAGAGAACTAAGAAAGAGAAATTACAATAAAACAAGAACTTAAAAGGGTAGAAGATGGTAAATAACTATTTAAAAAACATTTTTAAGTTTTAAATTGCATATAATATAAACCATACAACGACTTCAGTTTTACCTTCATCTAAAAATAAAATAATCAATAGACAAAACTACATGCAATCTTTATTAAAACCGAAATTTTATACTATGATATTTTTAAAAGCAAACCCCATCATTAGATATAGTATTTGTAAAGAGAAAGATAAAACTTTTAGAGAAAAAGTCAAGTTATACAACTTACTTAAAAGTTCTATATTCAATCTAAGACATTATTCACTTGGATATTTATCTTTACTCTCTATATTCAGAATAAGTTTTCATCTTTATATGTAAAATAACTAATCCAAAGTTACTTAAATATTGAGGTCTCTAGTGGAGTCACTCATTTTAATTCTCTCATTAATTTTCTATATTCATGATGATGGATACTGATAAATGTGCCATTCATTTTCATTTCCCACATGTAATCTAAACTTCTTGTTAGTGAAATTTCAAATTATTTCCCCACCTTTATCTTTGTTATATTGCCAGTATAGCAATTTTATAATGTTGTCCTTAAAGATCAGGGGTGAATCATTTCATCTCTAGCAGTTATATAACGTTATGACCAATAAATGGCCATGGCCAATATATTGAATATTCCCAATTCCCCCATATATTAATTCATAGACCCTTGAGAACACTGATCTTTTCATCTTGAAAATAATAGTTTATAAAGGTAAACTTATCTATAGGTCAGCTCAATAAGGATTATCTTGATATGTAAATTAATGTTTTAATTATTCACTGACATATGAGCAACCTCGTTAAATCGTAAGTACTCAGAGGTTGAGAGAAATGACCTGCCTTTGTGTTCTCTGTGTCCAGCATGGCAAAGAAACATTGTAGGTACCAATAAATTTCATTTAAAAACTGGATAAATATACACCTATTGTTGAGCTAGTTTCAGAATTCTAGAAAAATATTTCTAAATAAGCCTATACATTAAGAACTGAAATGTTTATGAATTGAAGTGTTTACATCTAAGTAATAAAAATGAAAAGGAACAACAAAAAAATGAAAAAAAAAACAAAAAATCCGAAATTAACTACAGAAGTACTGTAATGAAGTACGATTTGAAAATTATAGTAGAAACATGCTAACAGTTATATCCTGATTTTAAAGCCTGGTAGCATTTTTAGTAAAAATTTATATCATTTGGTTTCAATAAGCCTATTAAAACTTTGGAATACTAAACTTTAAAACAAGTTCTTAAATTTTAATTCTGCATTGCTAGGTAAAAGTTTATTGAAAAAAATCTGAAAAACAATGCATTCATATATAGATTTCTGGTCAAAGATTAGCATAATTGGAAAGAATGTTATACATGTACCTTTAATAAACAAACTAGCACTGTTATTTTAATAACCTATGTGAACTACAGTTTTTCTAATCTTAAAATTAAGCTATTGTACTACAAGGCTATAAGACAAGTTCTTGTAAGTACCGTTTTACTCTCACTTATGTCTCACACAAGACACTATTATGTCCCTCACATGAAAAAAACAATACATTCAGAGTATGTTAATTTTTATTTATTTTTAAACTGGTAAGCAGCATGCTCCACCAACAATATACATTTTCAAAGTTCTTGTGTTTTTTTCCAGATAAAAACTGAGATTCTTTGCATACTGCCCTCTCATTAACTTAAGCATATTAAAACGCCAAAATGACAGTGAACTTTCCTCAATAAATGTTCTAGGATTCTAAAATTTTTCTGGCTATTAAAACCTTTGTTTTTGTCGAGGCATTACTCCAACTGCTAACAAGCCGACCAATACATAGATTTTTATCTTTTTAAATTATCTTTTAATTTTGTACAGTGGTTCCTACCAGTTTGCTACTTTCCTTCACAGTTAATGGTAACTAGTTACTTTCACTTGCATTCAGAAGAAAAATGTTAACTAAGTGTACTTTAAAGAGGGGAATGGAAGGAAATTTTCAGTATTAAACAATTTAAAAAAATGTTTCAGCTAAGATTGTTTGTTATCATCAGACACATGGACTTACAGAGGTTAAGGGACCTAGACCAGAGGATTGTTAGTTATGAATTTCCAAAAAGGATCCTTAACAAAATAGGCTCATTTTTAAAATAATACCATAATTCAACTTTTTCCTTATGCCTACTTTTCTTTCACCTTTAGCTACTGTATTTTCTTTAAAAATCAATTTATTTGTCTGAGACTTCAATTCTTAGAATAACTTATTAATTGGCCTCTACACAGTTTATGTCTCTAATTACATATTTAATTTCAATTATCTTTAGCAATTTTAAGGTATCATACCAAATAAAGAACAATATTTCTACCTTAAAAGTAAAATAAGTGACATTCAACTCAAGTTTGGAGGCAACAATTTTAATAAGTCTTACTTGGAATACATACTAATGTAAATCCCTTTTTCTTTCCTTTATACAAAAATATGTATTTATTAACTTAATTAAAATATATCTAATTATATTCTCCATGGACAAATTCCCACATATGAATGTTTTTAAACTGTGGTGATTTTTTTATACAAAGAGCAAAATATTTTTCCTTTTTCTAGATCTTACACTTATCTAAGAGTGTGTCTCTATTTTCAATGCCTGTGTTCCATAAGACATATTATAATAAAGTCACCTGAAAGAATACACAATTGTTTCATTCTTATGTAATTAACAAATTAACACAAAATACATAGTATATAAAACATGTTCGTATATAATATGTATTTTGTGTAAATAGTTAAACTATTTCAACTTCCTGAAAACACGGTTTCTAAGGAGATAGTAGTTTCTACCTCCTTTGATGAAAAAGTCAGTATTACTTTTACACCTGAAGTTATGAAGGAAAGAGGAAGAGGGATGAGTTTTCAATTTTATCCACCAAATATAGATCATCAAACAGGCTAATGACTAGAGATCTCAATAATATCTTAAGAAACTAGCTGGAAATACTCCTCCATCCTAATTTTCTTTCCAAGTCTTGGTTCAAATTTATGCTCACTGCTACCTGAAACTGAAAACTTACAGCCTCAAGATGAATTATATTTTATAATTACCCACTTCAAACATTAACATTGTAAGTGGTAAGTCTAATATTCTTTAAACAAAAGTTCATGCCACAAGTCAGTTCATGGAAATTTATTTTCTGTACACATGAAAGTTTGTAAAATGCGTATTTATATGTTATCATGTATTTAAATAGAACTAACCCATACAGAAAACTAATATTAGCAGATTCTCTGTGATACAATTTTATAAATAAAACACATCAAGTGGCAGGTAGTATTCCTTCACTCCCTTCCTTCTCACCCATCAATCTCAATTTTTCATCATATAAAAATCATCAAGTAATTGAAAAAGAAACTATCAATTACTCAAAGATATATGACATCAACAGAGCAGACTAAGAATTCAGAGAATTGAGACTTGGATATTATTGCAGCTTCAGTACCTATAAAATGTCTGATATAAGGGAACTGCTTAACATGTGGTTACTGAGTGAGTTCTGACCTTGAGATAAATGGTAATACATACTTTTTTATTGCGAGTGTTGATCATCAGTACTATATTTCATTATCATACAACAAATACACTTTGAAAGTTTTTCTACTTAATTATAGATCTAATTTAAGAAGATAGACATTTTTTTCTGCCAGATCTGAAAACTAACTGGAAGATTTTCACTGGATCATATATCTTGGTGGGGGGGTGGATTTCTCCTTCTATCCTTATATATGGCAAGCACATTTTCTAGCATATGGTAGGACCTCAATATATATGTTTGAAAACTGAAATTGTATATCTCATAAGAAGTAATAATTTAGTAAGGAAAGAACCAAAAAAAGCATTTTTCAGAATATTCTTACCACTAAAGTAAAAAATAAAATTTATTATGGGTTTACATTTATATTTAAGACTATTTGGAAATGTTTAAATGAAGTGCCTCCAAACAACTAATTTTCTAAATATACAGTAAGTATACAGGAATGTTAAGTTAGGTCTTTGATGCCTCTATATATCTAATAACTTTATTCAAATAGTGACATTAAAAGACAACTGAAGGTAGTGAATAATTAGCTGGTCAGGGAAAATATAAAAATGAATGCAGGGTGGGCCACGGTGGCTCAGCAGGCAAGGACGCTTGCCTGCCATGCCAGAGGACCCGGGTTCGATTCCCCGTGCCTGCCCATGTAAAAAAAAAAAAAAATGAATGCAATTTGTGGTTTATCAGTTGAAAATCTAACATCTTTTCCCCATACCCCTATACCCAAGAATATCATATATCCTAAAAGCTCTTCTTCTAGGTCTCTTTTAAACTTTCTGAACATTTTATTAATTTCTTGTTTTTCATTTAAAGAAAATGCAGAGACAAGGGAGATAATGAAAAATATCTGAAAACATGCCTATATCTACTATCCTTTAGACCTTTTATTTTCAATAATAGCAATCTGATCGCAACAGATAAAATCGGTGCCCAACCTAAATCTCCAAATATCCATCTTAATTCGCCCAAAACTGGATTCTACTGGATTACTATATTGCATTAAACACTTGTCCCTTATGCCATAATCCACTCTGACAAAAAATAACTAGATATGAAGAGTTATGTCAGAAACTTAGTTGCATATGCCGATCCAACATATATGTACACTAGGTACAATGCTTTGAAACAGCAAAATTGCACTAAGATGACATTTTAAATCACAGCCAGTTTGAACTGAATAATACGGAAGACCTATTTTTGTTCAACCCCGACCCTATGTCCTGTCAATTAGCAACAATTAAATAACAAGATTTTTTTTTTCAGAAAGAATTATAGAAAATTAATTTGAGCTTCTTTTAAAGTGGTATAGATATTGAATAATTATATTTCTTTCTCTGTAAGGGCAAGATTGTCCCTGAAACTCTACCTCTAAAAGACATAAAAATCCTCCTTGTCCTCTCTATCTCCTCTATCTCACTACTCTCGGCTGGGCCACCATGACCTCACTCCTGGATAAATGAAGTATACTCCTAATTCTACACTTACCTTTTCTCCAATCATCTCTCTGTTCATTAGCCATAGCACTCTTAAAATGTACACTGGTTCATTCTGTTTGCTTGGTTAAAATCTCTTAATAGCGTCCTATGTTATCTAAAATAATATTAAAATTCATTTCCTTATATTGGCTCCTTTTCTACCTTGTAAGATCTAGTACCCATCTTTCAAAGTTAACTTTGCGCTACCTTTTTCCTTGCTCAGTAAGCAACAGCAATATGGATTCAATTCTTCAAATGCATCAAGCTCATTTCCCTTCAAGGTCACTGCTCACCTAGAATGCACTTCTCACTCTTCACAATTAGCTTTCTCCTCCCTCACAATGAGTCTTAAATATCAACTCCCTGTACAGGCCTTTTCCAACCATCCTATTTAAAATAAAATGTCCCTCCTGCATCTCTTCATCTCTGTTTCTTCCTCCACAGAATTTCTAACTACTTTTACTAATTTATTTACCACTTTGCCTTTTTGTTTGTTTGTTTTTGGTCAGTCTCCTTTTCTAGAAAGTAAGTTCCATGAGGGCAGAAAACATGTCTGCATTACTTATCCTTCTTTTCTCCAACACCTACATTTTAGATTCTAAAACAACACTCAATAAAATACAGCAAAAGCAGAAGTAATATAGTTTCCATTTTTTGAAGTGATTTGGTCTAATAAAATTACAAGTTGATCAGAACACTGTAGGTATATTACCAGTTTAGTTCTGTGTGAGTTTAGTGATCATTCAATTGACGATACAGGTTGGACAAAATCCATTTTGATCACTTAACTACGATGTGTATGTATATACAGAGAGAGACAGAAAGATAGAGAGATAGACAGAAAGATAGATAAATCTCCACTATATCTATACTCCTCAAGAATGCAATGAATCAACCTCTATTTCTGTTTGGAGATGGTTGATATGCAGTGTAAGGACCTATTCTTTCACCATTTGGGACAAATGGAACATGTGGTCAGGACATAAGTGTGTGAGAGAGAGAGAGAGAGAGGAAAAGCGGGAGAGAAAGAGAAAGGGAGAAAGGGAGAGAGGGAAAGAGAATCGAGAGTGAGAAAGAAATTTAGACTGAGATACTTTGTCCACTACAGGGAAAGAGTTGACGAGGAAAATACAAGAAATCAATGATGTCTTTACATATAAGTCGTTTATAGTAACAACGTTTAATGAAGATACAAAAGACTTTTTATATTAGTATTTTCTAATATTAATTTTCATAATGCAAAAGTAACACATATTCTTCACGTAATAATTTGAAAATATAGAAAAGTAAAAAGATTGAATTTCATCATTAATATGTCTTGTTACATTTGATATATATTTCCCCCCTTAGGAAAATCCACATGTATGCGCCTTATTCATTTGTAGTGTGTTAACTTTTATGATAGCCTTCCAAATTACTTTTGGTTTGAAGAAGAGGTCCTTAATGAATACTGTATAATTTTTGTGCAAAAAAAGTTTTCAGATACAGTCTTATCCCAAACTCAGAGCAAATAACACTTAGACGGTCAGCTGCTGAATCTGTTTATCAGTTCCACTGTAACTTTCTACATTGAAGGCCAATCATGATTAATTTCACACTTACTTAATTTAATCATAATTGTAGTAAACTAAATGCTAGGTTTATTTTATACTTATGACTAATAAAAAAGTATTTGATGTCTATCTCTTGCACCTTTACAGGGATGAAGTTTTCCTCTAAACACTAGTATCATTTAAATAAAGGATCTTTAAGAAATATACTTTACAAATCATCCTGTTTTCCTTATTTAACAAAATGTTAAATATTTTCAGTATCTAAAGCTCACTTTTAAACTTTCTAAAACAATTTCTCCAATATCTCAATTTCTATTCATATAAGAAAAATATCCAATATCACAATTGTGAACAATAGTTAAGGTAATTCAACTTATATTAGGTCGTGAATTTTGTTAAGCAGATACTTTTCTGTTTAGATATATTCACTTGTACTTACACACACCTCATTTAGTCAATTTATTCAAATTAATAAATTCAGTGAAACAACAAGATAACTGTTTTGCTTTTTTGTTTCATTTTTCACTGAACTGTATGAAGGAAACAATCTCATCTTTAATCACAGACATAAAGTAACCTTACTGGACTCATGAATCCAAATCACATTTAGACTTAATGGATTATTTGAGTATCCAATTGATTATTTTTTGGATACATGAGTCATATTAACTCCTTTATACTAAAAAGTACTAATTGGTAAAGTATGGTAATCAGAATAATCAGACCCTGGAGGCTAGTAACCACTATAATTGAAATACATGGTTAATTCACACATAAAACAAGAATGCTTTATATTTATCTAAATGACTAGTAGAGAAATGAAAGGTAATATATTTTGAGAAAGTAAAATCTGCTTTTTTTTAAAAATAAAATTTACCAAAACCCGATTAATACTGTGGCTTTAAATAAAGGCAAAATTAATCAGAAAAGAGAAAGATTGAATACAAATTATGTTTTCACTTACTTAATCAGATGAAATGATCTACGAAACACCTCTACTTTCTCTGATCGATTTCAAGGAGGGTTGGGTAATAGGAAGAGAAAGTAATATTGATTTATGTTGTCTTTATAGCATACAGCTTCTCAGTCAGGTAAAATACAATAGAACAGATCTTTCCTGTAGTCAAATTATTCTTAGCACCACGTTAAGCACCATGTTAAAAGAATGAGGTGATTCACTTTTTTGTCATTACCAATACTTTACCCTACCTAACTAAAAAACTGGGGGAAAGTAGGGGGAAGAATATAATGGGGTGGTGAATCCATTCATTTCGGCAATAGAGGATTTTATGCAATCTAGCACAAATATTTAAAAATGTACTTTGTGAATATTCTTAAGATGGCAAGTTATATAAAAAAGAAATTTTACCATAAAGTTAACCCTAAAAATAAGTTTTAAGAATAAAACACAGATTCCATTAGCCTTAAAATGAACAATTACATGAAAAATGAAAAATATCTCCTTGAAACTATTCATATTTATTCATATTTATTTTATGGGTATAAGAAATTAAATTTATATTTTATATTAATCTTTACATATTCTATGCATACTACTTTAATAATTCTGTAATGTCCTATGTTTTCAGTGTAGAAATTGATGTTTTGACTCATGTTACCTATTAATTTATGAAACCACAAGTCAAGAAAATCTTCCTCAAATGTTCATGAAATAACATTTAAAAGTTTGACATTTTATTAATCATTACTATGATTATTTCAGCATTTGAAAGTCATCTCAATTAGCAGGAATCATAACTAATCACTCTGACTTCAGGTTTTAAAAAGCATCTTATAAGTTATCATTTGTGTCTGATGAAAAAATCTAATCATACTTTTATCTATAACCTTCTTTTAAAGAACTCCTTCAAACTTCATCCAATTTGAGGAACTATTATATGCAAGTGTGGTCTTATGAAGTCTGTGTTTTTAGTATATTAACTTAAATTCAAATTAGGAGTTTTAGTAGCCAACTCAAAAATCCTATTTTTGGGTAAACTGTGTGGTACTCATTTGCTATTATTAAGTTAAGCTAATTGATAAACACAAATAAATTACACATATTTGGTATACATTTTAGGTAAATGACTTCAAATAGTATGGGGAAATCATTAATGAAGATTAAAAAATCAGGCGTTATTTTTAAATAATCTTCTATTTTCACAGAGGTAGAGTAAGTAACACTAAAGTAAACACTTAGATATTTAACACCAGTACTCCCTGAAAACAAATGAGATGAGAGGTGAAGGTATGCACCACCAAAGACCAGTACGGCATGATGCATATCCGGATCTTATATGTGATAAGTCTTCAAAGGCATGACAGATACGTGTGATTTCCAAATTTAAATATGTATTTGTGACATTCTGGCAGGCTAAAAGGTAGTAATAATAATCAAAACATGTCAAAAGCATTTTTATTTGCATAAATGAGAACTGAATTTTGGTTCTGTAGAATTGTATTTCTAAATAAAAGTAAAAAGTAATATGTTTATTAAAAAATAAACCAAGGCCTTATACTTGCCTTTTCTGTCAACCTTCCCACCTCCCACAAAAAAGTGCACCCCTTCATGACATCTAACTTCTACTTTTATATCCACAAATTAATTTGAGGCCCGGTACCATCTGCACAGTCTGTTAAGTGGGAACTAGAATTGACCACAACCGTTTCATATTTGAATTCTTTAGAAAAGTGTGACATAGCAGATGCCACTTTGGTCATTTTCACAGCGCCAGTATAATCATTCAGCCAGATACACGCTGGAAAACTTTTATGGTTGTTCGTCACCCGTTCCAAGAGGATTCAGAATATACAGAATATATTCAGTGATTTTTTAAAAAAAGATTTTAAATATGCAGAGCAAAAATCCAATGAGATGTTTCACAAAGATTATTTGAACAGGAGGATAGAAAATGTTCATTTCAAGTACTTTCCATGCGGTAAACCTGACTTTCACTTTTCAGCTATTCACCTTCACTTTTACCACTTCACCACGGATACACAGAAGGGGGTTCTCCCCACCCCAAAATAAATAAATTAATTAATTAAAAATCTGTCAATGACTTGATTTTTTTAAATAGGACCTTCAAATTCATAACTTGCAAATTCACACCTAGGCTTACGCACGCCACGACCGCAAGAAGCGGAAATGAGAAACACAGATTTATGGGCAACTGGACCAAGAAATAATTTCGAGCATATCTTCATTCGACCTGAATAGCAGATGGGGTAAGGGGCGCTGCGGCTGGACAGGGACCGCAAAGACTTGGTGGGGGCGAAAAGGTTGATATCTGACTACAAGCTACAGCGGGAGAGATCTGCCTTTAAGGCATGTGGGAGAACCTACACGTTTGCCTGCTGTGAGCCACCGCCACGATCCAGAAGTCTCCATTAGGTCTCTGCCACCCAGCCTGACCTATGGAGACAGCGCAGGGCGGGGGCGGTCCCGTGGCCGCCAGCGGTAGGACTCACACCTCACGCATCCATTTAACGACATTTGGAAGCAGAAGGGACCGCAGCTCGTGGGGTCGCAGGTCCCGGGCAATGTGGAAAGGGCGCTCTAATGAGGTGACAATCCTTGTGTGACGAGCCCGGAGAAACAGACCCCGAAACGAAGTTACCTGCAGGAGGCGACCGGTGTACCGGTCTTCAGAGCACGCGCCTGCTCCAGCCCCATCCCGCTTCTCTGCCCCGTCCCTTACCTTGATTGTTGGAGACGTGACTGCAGTCGCCCCGCCAAGCTGTCAGCAGAGGAAAGAAGAAACCAAATTGCAAAAGCAATTCCCGGACTTCGCAGCTCCCCATGGCTCTCCTAGCTCTCTTTTCCTGCCCTTAAAGAGAAGCGGCAACAGTGCAGCCAGGTGTCCTGGGTACGGTGGGAGTCCCGGTCCACGTCTTTTTCCTCCTCCTCCTCCTCTTCCTCCTCCAGCCGGCCCGCAGGGGATGTCCGGGGGCGCCCCCCGCACGAGACCCCGGGGGCAGGGCACGAGGGTCCAGGCTGCCCAGATGCAGGTGCAAGTGCTTCGGGGGAGTACGCTGCCTGCGGCGCCGGGGAGCTCCTGCCGGCTGGAGGCGAGTGGAATTGCATCCACCACCGTGTCCCGCTCGCGCGAGGACTATTCACTTGGGTCCGGGAGAGCGCGCGCGCAGGAGCGAGCTCGGGCTGTGGTTTGGGGGAGGGGAGCGAGGGGCGGGGGAGGGAGTCTCGCTGCTGGGATGGGGTGAGGGGGTGAAGGAGGACCACGAGGTGGGGCAGGCGGTTGAGGCGGTTCGAGCGCCTCTGCGGAATGAAACGGGCACTGGCAGGGTCAGAAGCAGGGCCGCCGCAGCGGCTGTGAAAGAGGCGCGAGGTCACGGGAACTTTCCTTCGGCCGGTACACGGAGAGGCCGGCTAAAGTGGCGGCTGCGAGAGCGGTCGGAGCGAGCCGCCCAGCCGCCGCCGAGCTGCGCCCTCAGTCCCTCGCCTGAGCGCCAACGGCAGCTGCTCGCTCTGCGGGCGCATCCAGCTCGGCGGCTTCTGCGCCGCGCTCCGGCAGCGGCAGGCGCTCAGCCGGCATCTCTGAGGCCGCACTTAGTCCCCTAAGCACTTTTCTCCCCTTTCCGAGGCAGCAGCACCGACCGTTTTAGCAGAGGGAGAGCCCGAAACCACCGCACCCCTTCTCCGCATGGCTGCAGCTGGAGAGGGTAAGGAATGCGAGTGGCCACTCCGGGTCCAGGCCGACCTTTCTGGTGGCGGCACCCAGCCGGTCCGGTCCTCAGTGCGAGTCGCCCCAACTTGCCGACCGTGGCGAGCGCCTCAGCTTTGTGGCCTCCTTCACGGCTTCCAGCCGTCTGGAAACGAAGGTAGGGAAGAGGCAGCAGGGAGGAATCACTTCAAGCCGGTTACGAAGGAGTACTGGGCGCCGGGTTCTCCCGAGGTTTTCGCGTCGCTGTAAGGCGGCGACTTAGCGGGGGCGGTCAGGGGCATTGTCGCAGCCTCGGGCGCTGAGATTCCCCGGGCCCCGCAAGGCCGCGACCCGCGGCGTCGAGTCGCGCGCTCCGAGCAACCCGCGTGCTGGGCGGCGCGTGGCCACAAACCACAGCGGCGCCGAGTGCGCGGGGGGCGGACTGCTGCCCCGGAGGGAGCCGCCCCCTCGCGGCGTTTAGCAGAAAACCGCAACGCGGGCTGTTTGGAAGGGACCACACGGTGACCACCCCAAGTCCCGGGAAATGCCGCGTCCTGACGGGGAGGGGTCTTGCGTCCGCGGCCCTCACGCTCCTGCCCCGCGGCTGAGGCGGGCGCGGAGGCGAGGGCAGGAGCGGCGGTGCTGGTGAGCTCGGCCACACGCAGCGCTCTCTCAGCCGGATGCTGCCTGTCAGGCGCTAGAGGGCGTTAGTCGACAACGTCAATTCCTCCCGTGCTCCCAGCTGGAGCTGGCTAATCACCCCAGAACCCTAAAGGAAGGGGGGACGCCCTCAGGCTAAACGTACAGCATTTGTTAAGGGCGCGCCAAGGAAACCATCGCCGCTGTGGAGATTTCTGTATTCCTTATTATTACCATCGTTTTCTTTTGTGCGGGGATTTATGTTCTCGCAGTCGAGTAAGGTTGAAAAGCCACCTCAAAACTCATCAGAGTGTTTTGAAGGACGTGTTTATGTCAGTAGAGAAAAGTGTACCAAGAGAAAGGGGCAGTATTATGAAGGGTAGACCATATTTTCAGAGTGCTCAGAGAGCACGGAAAGAAATGGCACAGTGGCAGAAGTGAGGAGAGCAGCTATGTGACGGAGCAGAAGGTCAGTGTTTGCCGTTTACAGAATTCTGGAAGAGAAAAGAACCCTCCCATTCGATGCATTTCATCACTGAGATGTTTATGCTATACCTTAGTTGACAGTCAATTGTAGGGAAAGAGGAAAGGAGAGCGAGAGCCGCTCCACACCTGAAATGACGCGGAATGGAAAGAAATATGAAATGCAAGTGGTTTTGAGAATGTGCAGAAGATTTCCTATTGGTAACTGTACTTTCACGCTCATCACGAATTCATACAGCTGCCTTTCTTTGCAGGTGTTCAAGCCGATTTAAGTGTATGCAAATCACTTCTAAAAAGATAACCATGTGTAGGGCTTATGTGTTGGTACTTAAAATGGTAAAACCGGAGTTTCTCATTTTACCACTCTCCCTGATATTGACAGACTAAATGGGCATTTGCAAATTCAGTACAGTTTGCAAACCCTGTTGTAAAATTAAAAGACTAAGTTACACGATGATATAAAATAATTGTCTAGATAGATAATCTTAAAAGTGTTTGATTCATTATACTGATGTTGATTTGATTCAAACTAATCTCTTTTCACATGCTAAGAATATATTTCCAATATCTTTTTATAATTACGTTTTCATTTTAAAATATTGATCCACACTGGAATAATTCTATAGACTTCATGAACAACTCACTGAGAGAAAAATCTATTCAAGAAGACAGTCCTTAGAAATGCCTCAAAAATACTGAATTCTAATAAACTGTAAAAACTTGTAAATATCTTAGAAATGTAAACCATGATAATCTAAACTTCTATTTTTTGATTAACCAGATTTGCAGATTTTTAAAAATATAATACCACTAAAAGGAAGTTATCTAAAATAATCCCTAGCTTAAAAATCAAAGTTTAAAATTAAATTTGGGATGCACAGGTGGTTCAGTGGTAGAGTGCTCGCCTTTCATGCCAGAGACCTGGGTTCAATTCCTGGACCATGCACCCAAAAAAAAAGTAATAATAATAAATTTGATCCTTGTTTGCTTATATTGTGTCACTTTATATAGAGAATAGAGAATAGGTTTAAAGTAGAGCACCAAAAGCCTTCTTTTAAAATTAGGAGAAGAGAATGGTTCAAATAGAGAGGAAGATAAAGGAAGATAAACTAAGATTCCTTTCTAAAAGCCCCCACTTAGTCACAAATTATGGGATAATATCTGAAACAAATTATTTCCTTCAAAGTAATGGGAACAGCTTGATTAAGCTGGATTTCTGAGCTTCTACCTACAGTTCACCAACAACTCAAACTTCTTGTTTGTTTAAATAAGTTATAGTCACGTATAATGACATATTACTTACCTGGTGAGATAATTGATGGTCATATTCTGTTTTTGGTTTTTAAGAAAAAAGTACAAGGTTTTTTCAATAATAAAATAAAACATAAGCTTCATATGTTTAAAGTTTAGATGTTTAGACACTGTCTAATGCCTAGAGGATAATGACAAGTAAAAATTATCTCAAAATGATTTGAAACATAATCATGATCTCTTACTATAGTGAGATTCCTTGGGTTTGACATGCTTTTCAATTTTAAAATATGATTGTAACAGATGACCATAATCATGTGTGTGTGTTATGCATAGCATATACACAGGTATGTGAATATGCATATTCATTCTAAAATATGTATTACACTTTTTCTGTATGCTAATTTCTCTTCACTAAGGGAGAAATTGATGGTAAACTTCTTTGAACAGGTAAAAGTAATTTATGTTTTAAAAAGCTAATTTCTCATTTAAAATATAGTCATGGTTATCTTATGTAAGCCAGAAACAATTGCACTTAAATGCACTTCCTTTTTTATTTTCTAGCAATATTGATATATTTACTGACATGAAAATTTCAAAATTATAAGTCACTCAGTGTACCAGATACAATATTCGTGTAGATTTATCTACCCTTGTCTATTTGAATCATACCCATATTCAAAAAACCTTCATGTCTCTTTTTTCAGTACCTTTTTGTTGAGAATTCTTTTGTATTTCTTAGGCCATTGTTCTTCACGATATATTTGGTCTGGATTCAGGTAAGAGTGATTCAATTTTGTATTAAATAAAGGAAATGTGAGACTAAAAACTATTCTAAGTTTTCATTTATAGCAGAAATAGTATTCACAGGTACTATTTCCTCTTCAAAATGATGAAAGGAGAAACTTAACCTGCAATTAATTCCTTTGAGAAAAAAATAAAGAAGCAGGATTAAATGTTTAATACTCCGCATGTTTCAAGGCTTGAGAAAGTCTTAAGTATACTATCCTGGTAGAAAAATAAATTAATCCATTTACAGCTATAATTTGCATTCTCTAAGGCCAAGGAAGAAGCAATATAAATAAAAAGAACGTTAATGGTCAAATATGTCAAAGCATCAGGTCTTAAAAGAATAGGTTGGTATTTTGACTAGGCACAATTGTCTAAGCCTTTATATAAATATAAAATTTGTTCATGCTACAGACAATATTATCGATGTTGTCATAAATTTTTAAATTAATGAAAATATTGAAATGCCTGCATTTTAGTATCCAAACAGCTGAAGTGAAATAATCCAAAAATTCAAATACAGTTAACTTGAGACCCTTTACTTTAAGAAAATAATAATTAGGGAGAAAAGTACACATTATTTACCTCAGAGATTTTGCTTTGATAATAGGTGAAAATATTTTTCTGAAAGAGGACATTCTAGCCAGTGCTAGTTGTTTTATTGTTTACATATCAAACCTTAAAAATCTCACAGGAAAAAAAAATCAACTTGAGATTATGTAAAATGTATTATTGATTCTGTTATGTTACTGCATTTTATTCTTGTATTATATGGTATTTTACAGTAAAAGAAAAAAGTACATATATATGTTATATATATGATATGTAGATGTGTTTAGATGTATATATGCATATATAAAATATACGGGTGTGAATGTGTTTGTTGTGTATATATCATTCAATGAAAATCTCTCTAACACTTTTCCAAATCAGTAACCTTTTACCAACTAATAGTTGTGCTGACCACAATGGGGAAGATACAAAGATGATTTGCATTTAATTGCTATTCCTCAGAAGTTTCTGTTATGGTGAAGGGCACAGACATGTGAATTACTCCAGTACAAATCATTCTGTGTGATTGCATAATCGAGTTCTAAAATTACTATTGTGATTACTGCTTTTACTTGAGTTACACTTACCCTTGGTATCAACTGTTTATTCTCTAGTTCATGAACTTCTATTAACATTAATTACAATGCAAAGGTTTTTTACAATGCCAAATAATTCAAATACATTCAACTAACTTAGATATTTTTTAATGAAATTGACTTAATAGTCTATATAGAATCAGGTATGCAAAAAAGTAACTTAGCTATATTACCTAGAATATTAGATTTATTTATTTATTTTTTGCATGGACAGGCACTGGGAATCGAACCCGGATCTCTGGCATGGTAGGCAAGAACTCTGCCTGATGAGCCACCATGGCCCGCCCTAGAGCATTAGTTTTAAATGATATATTTAAATTTATTTCGATTTTGCTAGTAATGTATTATTTAGTTTACCTTTCATATCCCAGAATGACCTACTGTGTCAAAATAGCTTTTTATATTGAATTGTTATAAATATCATTAAAGAGCTTATTTTAATTAAACAGAGAACAATTAGTATTAGAGATAAACCAACACTTTGAAAAAACCTTTATATATTCAAATATGTCTAATTATTTCTATCATAACAAATACAATAAGATCACTGGAATATTGCTATTAATTATGCCCTGCTAGGTTTTGCAATAAGAACACTTGGATATGTCAAGTATTTAATGTTAAATTTATTAATAATGTTATTTAAATTAATAACCATTATCAGCTAAACATTTTAATTATTATTGGTACTAATAACACAACACATGAATTTTTTTACAACAATCAAATGGCATAGATTAAAAGGGTGAGATGGAGAAGAAATTCTTTAATGCATCTCTTAGGCTAGATTTGGTAAATAATGTTTGCATTTTTGAAGTTCTGTGTTTTTCACTGTATATGAAACTTGATTTCATAAAAGCCTTGACAAACACTTTGTTGCATTTCCAGGTAAGCTATAACAATTCAAAAAAATTTTAATATACTAATATACCCAATCCTTTACCCTTTTGTGTCAGTGGTACTATATTTCAATCATAGTGTATTTCTTTTATTTGGGCTATTAAAATGTTTGCATGGAATAAAAACATTTCTCAATATTATCTTACAATTATTGGAAGGTTAAAAATAAATTCTACAGAACTCACATACCAATCATTTGACAATTAGCATAAGGTTCTTCATATTCTTGCCTAACTTTTTTTACTTTTTTTATAAACTGTATTTCATATTGCTGCTGTAAAAACATTACAGCATTTTTAAAAAATTACAGTGAAAATAATGCTTGTAAGAAAGCTGGGGGTAAAGGCACCGATAAGACAAATTCGCAAATGGGCTTATCTTCCACTTCTTTTTTTTGCCCCTGGTAAATTCAGAACCTGGGATAACCGAAATTAACAGGATAGATTTCTTCAAATTGATCAGCTTTCATATCCATGTTAATTTTGTCCTTCAAGGAGTCACCTTGGGAAGCTATGGATTTACTACAATGATGTGGCCATTGCTCAAAACACTCTCTGAAATTCAAAATTGCTTTTAGAGCCAATGTAAAAGTCACATAAATAAATCCACCTGTTTTACTCAATAGTCAGCCCTTATACTCTGCACCTAAGACCTCACGACCCGCCCAGAATACGGGACAGCATTCACCAGACTTCTGCACTGAACGATCACAGATCTAACATCATTAAGGCTATTTAAAAGACAGTACCACAAATTCTGAAGGTAATTGCAAGAAATATTTGAGTAACGATAACATTGCTGGAAAAAATACACAGTTTCCCAAGGTAACTGCTTTGAAAATCAATACTGTTTGTTTGAAAAGTACACCTCTGACATCTTCAATTAGATTCTGCTGCCTGGATGGGCTGGAAAGTAGAGACTTTGAAAAGTCTTCAAAGAGCAGAGATCATTTATTTTACATCTCTGCAAAAATGTATTTGCTGAATAACTATCTTTTAAAATAATAATTGTATTTTTTCTCTTCTGCTTAATTTACTACCTTTAAGTTTTTCATAAAGATAATTTAATACTTAAAATTGTTTACTGTAAGTACCTAATTGCCCTGTTTTGTTAAAAATCATGAAGGGTTACTGTTACTAATATTTAAGTCATACAACTGTAAAAAATTATGATGCATGAATAATATATTATGTACATATTGTACCAATGCTGAGTTTTATGAAAATGATCTCTTTCTATTATGAGAAATAAACCCCACTGATGAGAACTCATATAAGTTTCCTCTAGTATTTCAGTGTTAAATATTCTATTCATGGTTCACAGTGTTAAAAAAATAGTTTCATAGTAGTTGGAATTGAGTTCCATATCTTTGTTATTTTTACAGATGAAAATAAGAATTTTCTAAATTACAGGGGAGAAAAAGGAAAAAAAAACACTAGGTTGACTTAGATTAGTATTAGTTTATAGCCAAGACTATTAGTAATTTACTTGCTCCCGATTTTATTTTTCATCATGGTTTGAAATAATGCAAGAAATGGAAAGCATACCCATGCTTGTTTCTATATATTTTTACCCAATGGAAAGTCATTACTCATTGAGAATATGTACAATTTCCAAATAAAACATTATGGTTATATGTTATCTTAAACAAATGCTATATATTTACATTAATAAAACTTGCTGCAATGTTAGAAATATTCTGTGACACTAGTCACATGTGATTCCTGAGTGCTTGAAAGTGACTACCATAACTGAGAAATTGAATTTTAGTTTTAGTTAATTTTAATATTTATATTTGAGTGTATGTTTGCTATTGTGTATGTGTGTGTGGGGGGGTCTTATTCTTAATACTTCCATGTTAATAATAGGAAGAAATAACAAAGGGATTTAAAAACTGCGTATGTGCCAAGAATTGTACACAGTACAAGTTGCTACAAGAACAGTTCATTCTTAATATAGAATTCCGTCAGACACCAGGTTTATGATGAACCAAAATGAAGCTCAATTCAAATAATAACTCTTACTACATATATTTACACTGTCTTTAAAGCTCATTTGTAGGACCTGTTTTACCTTTGGTTTTGTTTTTGCATACTACATTCAACTAGTCAAGAGACAGTAAAAGTCATTCTGATAGAAACTGGTAATATCTTTGTGGATTATCTCAATTTTGAATAGAATCACTTGCTTAATCTGCCTCTTCTGGGATGCTACAACTTGAAAAATGCTTTAGGAGTAGTCATTAACCTGTCATGTCCCTTTCTCTGCTATACTACCGTGAGTCCCACAAGATCATAGCCACAGGAAGGACTCAGTAACAAAGTAGGTGTTCCAAAACTAATATCCTTAACTAGAGATTTTTCAAAGAAGCTGCAGAATTCTTCTATTTTGTTGCTTGTGTTTGTCTTTTTTTCTTCTTTTTGACATTCCTATTATTATGTAAAAACATTGTCAGGAGCCCTTTTCTCATGCTAGTAAATTTTTAAAACAATGAAGGTGCACATGAAGAACAGAGAACCTGTTTTCCAATTTTTTCATTATATCATCCCAAATTTTGTCACTTAATGGTATCCTTCTATATCTGGGTATAAATCATAAGAATCACATGAGTTGGTCATGTGTTTATCAAGTGGGAGGGATTGAGTTAGCATACATTCAGTTTATTTTCAGAAAGTACCAAAAATGTGATACTCAAATCCTCATTGAAATTTTCCCCACCTATGGAACCAGGGAGAAAAAATATAAGTGTTATACTGAAATGCTAACCAGTTTTGCATGAATCAAAGAACATTTCACAAACTTACTATATGTGGCTGAGAACTTAAATTTTTTTAAAGTTTTCTTTTAAGTTATATTTTTAAATTTTAGAATTAGCATCATACTATCATAGAATATGTAGAAAATTGAAAAGAAATACATTACTGTGCTATTCTATTATAATTATTGTTTTTTTTTAATATGTTTCATTTCAGGCATCTTAACCTTCTCTTTTCCCCCAAATACA
Organism: Myrmecophaga tridactyla; assembly: GCA_004026745.1. Taxonomy (NCBI): domain Eukaryota; kingdom Metazoa; phylum Chordata; class Mammalia; order Pilosa; family Myrmecophagidae; genus Myrmecophaga; species Myrmecophaga tridactyla. Next base: position 67,140 of record PVIY010001476.1, read on the forward strand.
TACTCTGACATGGTTGAAACTATATTATACATTCAAATTTATATTTCATTTCAATTTTTCTACCGATTTCCTGGTTTTTAGGGATTTTTCAGTTTATGATGTTAATTAGATTAAAGGATATCAAAGTAACTAGAAAATAAAGGCATTGCTACATGAGAGATGATATAAATGTCATAAACCAAATAGGATTTCTACAGATCTCATGATTTTTAGGAAATTATTCAATATTATCAATGCAAATAACAGCATCATTGCAGAATTTCAGAATGTTGAAATGAATTGTTGTTGTCTTTTACAAAGAGTTTGTATAATGCTATCTAGAGGAGAAAAAGGTAAAGCTTTTCCTGAAGAAAGAGTCTTATTATGCCACTAGGATAGAAATCATAGCATGATTCCCTGCATTTTAAATAAGCAAAATGCACAACAATGAAGCTAATTCTCATTAATTTTTTCCCAGCCTTTAAAATTTTTCTTCAGATAAACCATCCACCCTTTACAGACACAGCTAATTTGAAAATAAAATTTTTATCTGCCTTGCCTTTTAAGAAGCAAAATTTATAGGAATTATTTTTAATGAGATATGAAATGGAAGCAAATGGGACCATGGTATCCTAGACAGCTCTATTTCATCAGGGGCCTACAACAATAGTAACAATTACATTTATTGGTTCCTTACTATGTGGTAGACCAGTTACAGGCACTACCTAACTAATAACTAAGCAGCCTTATGAAAATATGAGTCTTACAGAATAAAATACTCAAATCACTTACAAGTGCCACAACATTTGTTCTTACTCTTTGTAAACAACCTGATTTTTAGCTGATAGTAGATGCTTTCTGAACAGTTTTATCTCTCTGCTTATTTATTTTGAGTGAGATGTATAAGCCCTAAAGAGTTAGTATTTCCAACACTTTTGTGGAATACTGAATATTATTTATTTTTGTTATATTTATTTTAATATTAAATGCAATACATTAATAATAGAATGGTATATGAGAATCTTATATTTTATACATTGTTATTTTGTAAACCCACAACTTCTCTGAAAAAAAAGGTAAGTATCAATGTGTAAAAATGAATAAAATCTCCCCAGTTGTGTATAAAATGAAAACTTTAAACAGTTTTCAACTCCAATACCCAAACCTTGAAATTAACCCATCTTGAGTATTTCTGTTTTAACTTTTTGGTAGTTATTTTCATTACACTAGGTCAGTACTGACTGATAGAACTTTCTAGAATGAGAGATATGTTCTATTCTGCATTGCCCAATAGTGTAGCCACAAGCCATACATGTATTTTGAGCACTTGAAATTGGCTAGTATAACTGTAATAAGTTAATTTGTAATTTGATTAATTTTAACTAATTTAAATATGTAGTTAAATATCCACTTGTTTATTGGCTATTGTATTGGATATTGCAACTCTAGATAAAAGCTTGTAGTTTTAGAAGCTCAAAATGTGTTCACTGCATGTAGGGGACAGAGAAGGCCGGTGGAAGATTCATTCCTGATATTCTGGTTATTTACTGACAAGTAACAGATCACACTGCAACTCAGTGGCACTAAACAATCATTCTATTATACTCACAGACATCATGAGGCAGAAATACGATAGGACACAGTGAAAATGGCTTGTCTCTGTTTCACAATGTCTGAGTCTTCAGCTCAGAATACACAAAGGTTTTGGATGACTCCAGCCATCTTCACATACCTGTCTGGCAGATGATTTTGGCCGAGACCTCAGCTAGAACTCAACCAGAACTTCTACACTTTACCCCTCTGTATGGTCTGGTCTTCCTCAGAGAACACAGGCTCCACATCTCAATAGGAACAATATGAATACAAACATTATATGGTAACTGTAGCGTGTGTGATGGAAGAGAAGATCTTGTGGCCATTTTACAAAATATAACCTATCATGCTAGAGAAAGCCAAAGTAGTCTGTGAAAATAAAATAGGGATGGCTGCAAAGGGAGCAGCTTATATCTCAATTTATTGGGCAAGGAATGAGTGGGGCATATGAGAAAGAAAAGTCTGTGGGATCACCTTGAGTTCAGTTTCAGAGGGACGCTAAAGTGCTAAGGAACTTCAGCAGTAAAAAATAGAAGGAAATATCAGGCCTGTAGGGAATATAGAATGAGTTATAAGCGCCCATCTGGAATAGAGATGCATCTTTTAGTTCAAGGGAACTACATAAGAAAGGTTGCCAGAGATGAAAATGTCTGAAAATTTTACAATAGAAACAAATGAGGGAAAAAGAAAAAGTGTTAAACCCCTGCCAGAACCAGAAAAAAGATTGCCACTCAAGTAAAATTTGTCTTATTCTCCTTAAATCTTTCTCATCTCCTGTTGGTCCAAACCATATGAAAAGAGGGCACAGATCAATTGTATCCCCAAAACTAAAAGTAGATAGCCTTATTCAGGGTTTAACATGAAAGTAGATTTGGAGGAGAGGAAAATTTTTAGAAATCATACCATTAAAAAACTTAGTGTTTAATTAGCATTTTGATGGAAATTCTATATTTTAAAGTACTTTTATGAGTACAATAATGTCATTATTAGGCCGCATTATTGCTTAATAATGTCACTCATTATTAGACAATGAGTGACCATCTATTTTCTAAAGCATTACTCATGGGATATATCCAAATTTATATTTAGGGCTGGGGAAGATTTTGCTTCCTACTGAAAAATAGTTACAGGGACAAGTGAAACTCAAAATAATTTTTGCTTCAGATGGCATCCCATGTTTAACACACAGGTGTAACATGTTTTTTCTGATCTATCCATCAGTCTTACAAAAATCCATATTTTTTTTCAGCTAATGGCCTGACTCATGTACTGCTGTGAATTTACACACTTTTAACTCTTTACTCATAGAAAGGAGAGATGCATCCTAAGATGAACCTAAATCCCAGACAAAGAAATATTCAGTGTTAGACTGATAGAGAATATTGAGCACCAGTCTTGCCAACCATTTTTGTTTCAAGTCACTACAATTTCTTTTTCAGAAATGGAACTTCTCCTCTCCTCCTGCTGGTTTTCCCCTGAAACCCTTGCCTTGCCATCTCCTTTCAGATTAAGTAATGGCTTGTAGGACAATAAAAACTTATTCGAGGTTATAGCTGGTTCACATGTATTCAATGTATGAGTTTATACAAGAGCTGATATTAAAAATATGGAATGGACTTTGGTAAGTCTTTGTCATAGCAATTGAGATGATATGACTGAAACGCTATCATCCAGGATTATCTGTGTATAAGTGTGTTATTATTCTGTTGATGGAGCAAGATGGTATTCTTTAGGTGGTAATTTAACAATGACTATAACATTAAAAGTATATTCAGGCTACAAGTCATCACTTCCCAGGAGTTCACTCAACTGATTTGCAAAATGAAACTTCCTGACTGCTAAAGTGAGTTGTTTGGCATTTGTGTGAATGCTTTGAATTTAAAAGTAAACAACAAAAACATTATTAATTATACCCAGTGAAATAAGATAAAATCTTTACTAAATAGTCCCATAAATAGTCATTGTACTGGTAAGTTGCATTTTAAGGGTTGATAACTTGGTTAATATTTGACAAGAGGGATAATATTAGAATGAACAAGTAAGTAGAATTTGTAGGTATTTTTGTTTCCTTAAAGCTGCCTTTTCTGGGATCCATAACAGTCTCAAACCAGCACGATAGGTGAGTGAGATGGTTAAGCATGTTGAAAATATTTCAGAAGGAGAATTTTAATTAGATTGTTTATCAAAACACATTTTCTTGTAGAGATATTATGCTGCTATTAATAATAACTGAAATAATGCCAAGTGTGAGATACTGTGGACTCAAATAATGCCAACCATGAGATACTGTGATTTTTCCATCACTGTTTGGTAGATAAAAACATTAGTATGGACAGCAAATCTTCCAGGAAACTAGATAAAGGAAGTATTGATTTAACCGAGGGTATTACTACATGCTAGTGAGCTATGGAAAATTTGATGGGATTGTTCTTGAAATACTAATGGAGCAAAACTTCTCTAGGCTAAAACAAAGCAATTATACTTCATGTTATTTCTAACTTTATACCGGAGAATGCCTTCAAATGCATTTAGCAGAATATGGTAAATAAAAACAATTTATTGAAAAAGGAATATTCATTCATCTGCTTTTAATATCTGTGTGTATAGAATATGTGTATAATATATCTTTTTCAATGAAAATTTTATGGTCATTAATAATTATCTTGATAGTCTTGTTTTAATTGAAAATAACTGGCTAATAGTGGAAATGCCAAGAAAGTTAAGAGAAATATAATGGCAAAGAAAATAAAAGTTAATGTTCAATTGATTTGCATTTCATTCTCATTGTATAACTCAAAAAAGCAATTTTGAGGTTCTTTCAAATGAAAAAGTTGAACAGAACATAATACTTACTGAGTTTTGTGGACTGAAACTTGTGCGTATCTAAGTCATAATTTTACTTACACACTTAGACAGATCCTAAATTGCAATTGAGGAAATTCTAGTTTTGATGTGACCTCAGTAACCTGTTGCTACGTAGTCCTTGGATAAGCTTCCATCCATATCATTATAAAGAGAGGCCCTCTTTTGGTGCATAATACCTAAAGATGGCTGCCATCAGTTGTTTCATCCTGGAATACACATATTCCTTCTCACATCAAATGTGTAGTTTAATTCCCGATACCCTGAAATCTAGACTGACCTTAATAACTTGTTTGACCTATTTAAATGTAATGAAAGTGATGTTCTGGGACATAAGAGACTAGGTTATAAGAAGCCTTTCAGCTTCTGTTTGGCCACTTAGAATACTTGTTCTTGGGATTCCCCTCTTTGAAAATGGCCACCATGCTATAAGAAACTCGAACCACGTTGAGAGGTGTTTCAGTTGAAAGCTCCAACTGAGCTCCCACTAACTGTTAGCGTTGACTGACAGCCATGTGAGTGAGCTATCTTGGATGTTCAGCCAATTGATACGTCGCATGATTCCAGCCTCAGCTGCAAGAGATACCCTGAGAACAAACTGCCCAGCTGAATCCATTCAACTCAGACCACAGACGATAATAAACTGTTGTTTCAAGTCACTAATTTATCTATGGTTTATTATTCAGTGATAGAAAACTGAAATACTTGTCAGTGAGCATTGCTTGGTATCCAAGTCATGTGACTCTCTCTTCACACTAACAAACTGATATCAAATAGTCTTTTTGGTCAAATAAACATGATGAACATAGCAAGCTGGATACTATTGTAGGCAGATGATGCTGCTTTCTTAACTTTAAAAGTCACAGACACACATCAACATATAATCTCATTTTTGGTTTATAAATATTTTAAGACGCAATTGAAATTCTAATCATCAGTAACTTGTTTCTCCTGATCAATCAAGAACCCACGCCAACTTCGTTATCAGTAGGGTTGCTTCTGTGGAAGCCTGGGCTGTTAGTATTGAGGTCCTAAGCACATGTCTACTTTATAGAATGTGGCAAAACAAGGAAGAGCTATTCTTTCAAGGTTCAGAACAAATAGATTTGTTCATGTTTACACTTAAATACACTTTTACCAATGACCCTGAAGGAGGATTCATTCTCTATTGCACTTTAAACATTTTACTTGAGCTTGGAGACATGGTTATTTACTCTAGAAAAATTGCCAAGAGAACATATTTTCCCCATAAGGTGAGGGTTTTGAAATTTTAACTCTAAATTTTGGGAAAATTAAAAAATACATCACAATTTCCTACCTTATTTCTCCTTTACTTCATCTTCTTTTCTTCCTATCTTCCTCCATTTCTCATTTTCTGATCTGTCTCCATCTGTGAAGTGATTTTCTGTACCATATGTCATAGGAACACAGATTAAGGCACCCTAGATTCACAACAAATGACACTTTATTACGAAGCACAAAGAATCCAAAAGAGCAGGGGAAGAGGTCTGTTTTGGTTTGCTAACGCTAAGGAAATACAACATATCAAAAAATGAACTGGTAGAAAATATTTGGAAACCACATACCGATAAAGGCTTGATATCCTGTCTACATAAAGAAATTATACAGCTCACCAACAAAGAACAAACAACCCAATTATAAAATGAGCAGAAGGAAATGAATAGGCACTTTTCTGAAGAGCAAATACAGATGGCTAAAAAAGCACATGAAGAGCTGCTTCATTGACTATAAGAGAAATGCAAATTAAGAAGACAGTGAGATATCACCTCACACCTGTAAGAATGTCCCAAAACATATGACAACATGGATGAACCTTAAGGACATAATGCTGAGTGAAATAAGTCAGATACAAAAGGACAGGTACTGTATGATTCCATTATTATGACTCTGAGCAGCTAGAAGGAAAAATCTGAGTTGAGGGCATGGTAGCACATGACAAACTTTGTGAACTGTTCTGTAGCTGCTTGTTGAAAATGTGCTTTGAAAATTATTGCTGTTTTTCTTTCTTTTCTGGGTATACATATATTTTACAACTAAAAAAACAGTTAAAAAACTATAGGCAGTTATAGTAATATTAGATAAAATAAATTCCTGAAATAAAAAATTTGAAAATATTTAATAACAGCTCACTATTATAGCAAAGTTGATATTTGTAATAACTTTTTACCTGATGTTTTAAGAACACAAACAGTTTTGATAGCTAATCAAATAGTATTTAAGATACTGTTTAATATTTAGAATTCAAGTAACTCTGATATCTGTATTTATAGATTTTTTCCTTCCTTTTTTTAATTTTAATTTGGTTTATGAAACGTATTATACAAACAGGTTTTACGATGATTACCTAGATACTTTAAAAAAAATATGCCTATGAATAAGCCAATAAGATATCCATTTTAGGTGGTTAAGATTTCCATATGTTAATTATAAAAATATTTTTGTCTTCATATTTTTCTAAAATAAGGAAAATATTTAGTAACATAGGTCATTACTATAGCAATGCAGATATTTGTAAAGACTTTCTAGTTGATATTTTGAGAACATTCAGTTTTGATAGCTGATCAAATGGCATCTAAGTTAGTTTTTAATACTTGGAATTTAAGAACTTTGCTATCCAAATATGTAGATTTTTTCCTTGTCCTCTTCATTTTAAATTGGTTTATGAAACTGACTACACAAGCACAAGCTTTACAATGATTGTTTAGATACTTTATTTAAATATATCTATGGTTGAACTAAGATGTCCATTTTGTTGGTTCTAAGTGTATTGTTTGTTTTCTTAAATTAAAAAATATGCAAAAATAAAAACAAACAAAAATGGACTGGCTTTTAATAATGGGGATTTATTATCTTACAAGTTTGCAATTCTAAGGCCATAAAAATGTCCAAATTAAGGCAACAGGATGATACCTTCTTAAGCAAGCTTGGGCTTCTCTGTCAGATAAGTACCTGGCAATGTCTGCTGGTCCTTTCCTGGATTTCATTGCTTTCAGCTTCTGGTTTCAGTGGCTTCTTTTCCCACCTTCTGTGGGTATGTCCTTGTCTCTGAGTTTCTCTGGGGCTTTCTCTGTTAGCTTCTCTACGTTTTCTGTGTGTCCCTTATCCTCTCATAAAGGACTCCAGTAAGAGGATTAAGACCAAACTTGAAAGAGGTGAGTTACTGAAATAGCCTAATCAAAAGATCCCACACGTAATAGGTCTACACCTACAGGAATGGATTAGATGATCTTTTCAGAATACGATCTTTTCTAGGGTGTACACAACTTCAAACTGCCACAAGGGCCCATTGTGATCTGTCTCCTAGGAAGGCCAACTGTTTGGGTCAGGGTCGGTGATGGCAGCTTTGCATCAGAGATAAGGGACCTGGTGCTGTCCCAGTGATGAATTTTTATACACCCCAGGAGAGGGGGCCCTGCACTGAGTAAAAAGCACAGATCAAGCAAACTGTGCAGAATTCTTTCCCTGGCAAGCAGCAGTGTCTGCTTGTTCCCAGTTTTGTGTTCGAGGTATTGTCAGGCCATTCCATTTCTGGGTACCTGATTTGCACAGTTGAGAACTAACATTTCCCCTGGACTGTGAAATGAAAACATATCAAAATATCTGCACACAAAAGGGGAAAAGGAAGGGAGTACAGGTGATGTGGGGAGTGGGCTGCTGAACATGTCCATAACTTGGATAGATGGCATAAGTAAAGCAAAGTATCAGGAATCAGGTGACCTGGTTTGTAATCTAAATTCTGCAAGTAACTATAATCTTGATCCTATCACTTACAACCTCTCAGGCTAAATTAATCCCTCTGAACATTTAGGGGATTAAAATAGATTATCTTTCTCACCCTTACAGCTTTAAAATTACATAATTTTAAAACGTGTAAAACAAGGCAATTACAAAGTAAACATCAGAGGCTAATTTGGAAAAGATATAGAAAATATATCAGACCCTTAGTATGAGTTACTTACTGCAATGAGCTAAAATCAGAATGTAAATGCAAATTAATTTAGACTATCTAGTTCTTATAGTACTATGAAAGAGAACATACAATTTCTGAATGAAAATAAACTTCCTTCTCTTCATTGACTTCTAGGAGAAATATATGTGATTCCCTTGTCTAAGGAACTATATTCAGTTATAATCTTAAGTGAACTTTATAATTTCAAAGAACCCGAAACATACCATAAACCATGCATGTACTAACTTTTATATTTATATATTATTTTAATAATTTATGTGTATATTTGTCTAATTAAACTGAAATTTCTTAAAGGCAACTGAACTTGAATTGTTCTAATTTTTATTCTCAGATCCTACACTGTGTCTGGGGCATTCAGTAGGCCCTCATTAAACTTTTGTGAAATAAAGAGACACAAAACCAATCTTCAAATAACTATCTCTGGTATCATCACATAAAAGATACCAAAACCATATTACCAAATTGCAATTTGAGAAATGTATGTCTGAATATGTCTAATAATACAGTCCGGTAAGCAGCTTTTTGTTGGTCTAACTTCATATATTTATGAAGATTTTAGGGTATTACAAAGAAGAAAAAAGTGCTCCTTAAAGAGCATTTTTCCAATAATGACTATTTCATATGAGTTTATGACAATCACCTGTTTTCTGACAGTTCAATATTGTAACACTGATAATGAGGATGCCATATTTTATGTTGTTGACTATAAATTGATTTAAAATAAGGAATGTAGAGTGTTAGTGTTAACATGCTATTGTAACAACGTAGGAGACTGACATATCCCTAAGGTGGAGGGCTGTCCTCTTCTTTATCAGGTTGGGTCAGAAAGGTTCCTGAGGCAGAATTTTCCACAGAAAACAGTTACAATTTGCTCCAGTACATTAAAAAAAATTAGGTTAAGATAAATTTGGACCAGAAGCAGAAAATTAAAGTTAGATGTCATCAGTTGTCCACAGCTTGTTAAACTGTGGCTTCTGTAGGAAATCTAATTCTGATAAGACCTACAAAGATATAAACTTCAGCCCTTCCTCTCTCCCTCTCCCAACTCAAGTTAATGGAGGAAGGCATACATAGGTGAAGATATTTAACATTTTAAGTTTAAGAATGTTGGCAAAATTTAAAGATTTTTATGATTATGAAGATATGTAAATCTTTCAGTCAGTGCTTAATTCTTTTAAGTGCTTTTTAGGGAGAAATGTGTTATAGCAGTATAGCTTCTAGTTCTAGATTTCCTATGAATGAAACATTGGCAGAATTCTGACATTTAAGTTTCTAAAAATTATTTTCAGCTAATGGATTCTTGGAATGTGGATATAATGTTTAGAAGCTGCCAAACTGGTTCTAGACATCTGCTGGAATAGCTAATTAGTGGAGTAAACAAGCCTCTTATAGATAATGGGTATAAAATATATAACAGAGAAGTTGTATTAGAAAGTTTCTTCATTCCTGGGAAGAATATGTTCTTGTCATTTAAATCAAATATTGCAGAATTGGATTTTTAGTATTAACTAACTTTAGTACAATTATCTTTATCCTTTTCCCTAGATTGCTCAAAGGTTGTGTGTAAATAAGATATTAAACCTTGTAACAGAAAAGTTCATATTATAAAGGCTTAGTTATTATAAAAAAGGCTGGTTGAAGCATACATGTAAGTTGAGACAGTCAGGCTTTATACACTGAGTTTGTCATTGTACTACCTTCTAGAAAAGAAGCTTAAGTGTTCATAAATTTAGTAAAACTTAACCCATCAGAGTCTTAAAATGAAATATTTTGTTCTTAAAGTTTTAGATCATGTGGTCTCACAGTTGTTTATTAATAATACTGGTATAGGGCAGACAACTCATAAAGGTAATGATTTATAGTATTTGTTTCTCTGATGGAGGAAGCTGTATAGTCATCATGGTGCATATGAAAAAGGATTAGTTGGATAAAAGAAGATGGAAGTAATAATAATAATACATGACTGGTGAGATTAGGATCAAGTAAGAGTTAAAATGAGGCTCTTTAACTTCCATAGATATAAGTAAACATTCACCATTATCTGGGTAATCAAGTGAAAGTTGAACGGAATAGTCCTATAAATTGGAATATCTGCATGGTTAAAATGTCAAAATTCAAAATGATGAGGATTAAAGTTAAGATCTATTTAGTTATTTAGTTTTTTTCCAAAGTTTGTTCAAGTTGATACTAGAATTGTCTTGTTTATCCTTACAAAGCCATATAAAACAGTCTCAGATATTGTATTCAACTCTGCTTTTTTTGCATATGGGCTATATTCTTAACTGTTGGACTCCACTAATTATTGTTTGATTGCACTAGGCTTTGCTAATGCCTTGGTACATAAATTGTTCCACAATCTGATCCAATTAAATATGATCCCCATTTGGAGAGGTAGTTTTAGAAGCAAGTTATTTTGGATCCCAGGAGGACTTTTTGAAGATGTCTCATTCCCTGCTTCTCTCTGGTAAACATGCTGGCCTGCTGTCTTGCACATTACTCTCTTGGAATTACCTACCTCCTTTTAATTTCTTATTACCAAAATCATTGTTTTTTGGAATGCCCATAGGCTTGAATTTCTCCATATTCTGCTCCAAATAAAGCAGTTCCCTTGAGGAAAGTGTTCGGCTCTGTTCTTACAGCTTGCAGGTGGAGCACCCCCCCCCTGGAAAAAAAGTTGTGCCACTGCTCTGGAGCTTTGTTCTGAGACAGTGGTCCATGTTTTTGAATAACTTTAAGACTGAATATAACACATGAGAATGTGGTATTGACATAAATAGAGATCAATGAAACCAAATACGGAGTCCAGAAATAAAGCCATGCATATATGGTCAATTGAATTTTAACAAATACAAGGTAGTTCAATGGGGAAAGATAGATTTTACAAAAACACAAATACTGCTTAAACAACTGGATATTCATATAGAAATAAATAAATCTTGTGCCTGATCACTCTCTATGTATAAAATAAGCTCAAAATTATCATAGACATGAAAATAAAATCTAAACCTTTAAAGCTTCTAGGTAAAAACATAGGCAAAGACCTGAAAAGGTAACAGTTTCTTACAGAGGACACAAGTATTTACCATGAAAGGGAAAATAAATTAAGTTGGACATCATCAAAATTGAAAACTTCTGTTCTTTGAAAATCATCCTTAAGAAATGGAAAGACAAGCCATGATCTGTGAGAAAATATTTACAATCATACATGACAAAGGACTTAACTCCAGAATATATAAAGTAGTCAGCAGGAAGAAGATGATCCAATAATGAAATGTGAAATAGATTTGAACAGATATTTCTCAAAGAAAATACATGAGTGAACAATAAGTTCAAAATGATATCCAAAGTCTTTGAAATTCACCTTAAGTTAAAGCACTTCTCAACCAGCTTGGGTTTGTTTAAGCTGAAGGCTGATAGTCTGTCTTTATCTAGCTTCCACAGCCCCCAACCATCACCAACCAATATAAGTTTGTCTTCCAACCCATAAAGTTTGAGGAATATATGGATAAAAGAAAGGGGCAAGAAATTGTCATCATGGTAGCCAGTGGAGTGAAAGCTTCTCGTCCTTTTTGAGCATAAGGAATGTTTCAAGAACATATCTGAGCATCTTGTTGGAAACAATAGCCTGATGTCTGAAGATTAAGAGGCCTCCAGAAGCAGACTTGGCCAGCAGAACACAGACTGAGGTTGGAAAATATCTGCACTCCAAAGGATATCAAATAATATGAGCATTTCCCACAAGTTAAATTGTGGGCCAAAGAAGACAGAATCAACCTATTTTTGTCTTAGATCATGTCTAAAAGGGCCTCCTGGATGGTCTGGGAGATGATTGCTGAAAGAAATTGGAATACTAATGCTGAAAGTCCAGAGGACGAGGTAGTAATTATATGCAAACAGCCAGAGAAGATGCATGTCACATCAAAGAAGCTTCAGATGTGAGATCCTTAGCAATGGAGGATATCTGTAGTACTCTAAAAATGTCTTCAAGGTTAGAAGTCCACTAAACATCCACTACATTAAGGGACAATCCATACCACCATTGTTCTAGTTTACTCAGAATATTTTTGTGACCAGCACCTAAAATTCCAGGTATTGTTTGAGATTTTACCTCCAGCACAGAGAAAGAATTTGCGTCATTAAGGATGGTTTTAGGTAGGCAATAATGTAGAAATAGCAAAGTAGTTTTTTACATTGCCACAAAGGAGTGTCAGTTTTTGTATATACTGGTAACAGCTGGTAATAGTCAAATATTACATTTTTTTATGCACATGGTAATAAAATATTAACCAGATCTAGTAATATGGAAACCAAAAGAATACTGTGATTATAATTCAAAGATTGCAACTTAATTAAAATGCAAATAAGGTGGAATTGCCAACAATTTGATATGATATTCTGTAGTTATTTAGAGGAAAATTGGAGGTGAAAAACTACCATAATGGGTTTTCTGCACTGCCTGTGTAACTTTATTTCTTTGTTTTACCTCCTCTGCCTTACCTTCATAGGCTAAACAACTAAAAATATGTTAAGACATTTCTTATTGCATAAATTTTTGAAATTTTATTTTCTAGCCTGACATGGACTGATTTAGCTTATAAGGTATCCCTTACATGATTTCAACAGAAAATCAAAGTTAATAATCATGAATAAAATAAGCTAAATGATATAACACTTTTAATTTAAAATTATGAATGAAACAAGGTGCTTATCAATTTACCTATCAGTAAAACATCTACATTATTTGGTTAAAAAGAAAAATGTGGGAGAGAATGAGAGAACTAAACTAATTACATCAGTATTTCAGAGTTTAAAACCTCTTTTTGACCCATTCACTTTCTTCCAACTTAGTATTGACCTTCTACTTGTGAGTTCAGAATTAGCTATCAAAATTAATGGCACTGAAATATATATGTATATGTTTAAAAGGGGGAAATGTTAAGTTGTATGTATGGTAGCATAATAATTTTTTTTTTTTAATCCATGGACCTGCGCTATACAAACAGTAAACCTTAAGTTAAACCATGGACTATAGTTTATAGTACAACTATAAAAATGTTCTTTCATAAATTGTAACAGAAATTCCGTATCAGTGCAAGGTGTTAATAATAAGTGGCATATGGGAATCCTGTGTTTTTTGCATGATTTTTCTGCAAACCTACAGTTTCTCTAATAAAGAAAAAAAATTCTGGTTGCATGCCAGTCATTCTCTTCATTTTAAACATTACTGTTTCAAGTGAAATGTGTAATATGCAAAGGCTTAGACAAACCTGTGTTTGAACTCCTTGCTCTGTCACTAGTTAGATATGTATCTTTAAGAGTTTTATTATTTTCTGTACTACTTTATCTTATTTAAAGTGGAAATAATAAAATCTATTTTACAAGATTGCTGTTGATCAAATTAAATGAGATAATAAAGAACCTAGCACGGAGTAGGTACCTGAGAAATTCATTTTCCTCCAATATAAAACTATCCTTTTCAAGTTGTAAAATATGATTCTAGTTATAATATTAATTTAGCACAGAGAATAAATATATATCATATATCAGAACGAATCAATATCACAACAGATAAATGAATGATGGTACATGATCTCTAAGTATTATTTTTTAAATAAATTCTTTAATTGCCTAACTTCTCTAAGCATTAAGAAAAATAACTTTTTATTTCTATTATATGTTTCACATTAGATGCCACTAGAGGGACTTGTATTATTAGAAGTGTCTTTCATAAGTATCAGTAGAAAATGTAAGTGGAAAATGTAATGAAGTGAAAATGTCAGGTAGCAGGTAGTAAGTCTTAGATTTTTAGAATTTTAACATCTTCTGAAAAATCAAAACTATTTCCACTCTTATTCATCTCACTTAAATATACTTCAATTCCCCATAATTGGTATTTTGCATACTATTGGGGAGTACTATATTTTCACTTAATTTTAATCCATTAAAAATATTGTATTAAGAAACACTCTGCCAATAGTTTGTATTGTCTAAAGACCTATCATTAAAAAGGTGACTCTTTGAAGTGTTTTTAGATAGCTTTGCCTTATTTCGTCTGTTTGAAGGCACTATACTGTCAAAAAAGAAACAGTTCATATATTTCCACTGTTGGTCAAATGAAGACTTTATCAATGGTTCTCTTAAAATTATATTTAATGCATTTAAGTCTAGTTAGTATGTTGGGACTCCAGTGTGATTACCAATGCAATTGATTTCCTATTTATTAAGCACTTCATTGAGGGAGCTCTGCCCTGGACTACAAATATGAAAAGATATGTATGGCATCATCAAAAGAAATTACAGTTTCCCACATTAGTGTACCCATAGGATAGAAGAAATAGATGACATACTCAAATTAGGATAAATTAACATTTATTAACAATATACATTTTAGAAAGTAAAGAGACCTCAGGATGAGTAACCCTAGGATTGTAGAAGGAAGGCAGGAATCAATTACAAAAAAGATAGAGTCCTGTGGAGGAGACTGTCTAGAGAGAAGCAGTGATCTTAGGGTAAGCAATAGAGCCAGCCTAACGTGACCTCACATGGAGGGAACCAGGCTGATAAATACCTCACTCTCTTCCCATTCTCCCCTTATCCACCAGCGCTCCCCATTAGGGAGACATAATCCATACAGGTCAGCAATCAAGGCTGAGATCAAAGTACCAAAAGATGATGGGGAATGAATCTAGGGGAGTACAAAGAGGACTCTGTAAAGAGGCAAAGGAATGAATACTAAATTGCTATATGGACCAACATTTTGAATACTAAGTAGAAGTGTGTGTAACTTTATGTCATTTCTGTTTCAATTCACACTTTTTAGAAGGCAGATAAATAATAGAAAAGACATTAAAGTAAAACATAAGGTCCACATGAAAATAATTTGATTTTCCTTTCAGACTTTATTTTGTGTTAATTAATTTTATCAAATAAATAGATATATATAGTTTAAAATTTCAAATGGCACTAAAAGCTAAAAATAAAAATAACAGTAAAAAGAAATTAACACCACTGAATTGTACATCTGAATGTGAACAAAATAGGAAGTTTTAGGTTGCATATATATTACTAGAACAAAAAGTAAAAAAATAATCATACAACTATATAGAACACAGAGTGAACCTTAATATAAACTGTGTACTATAGTTAATGATATAATAATGTTCCATCAATCGTAGCAAAGCTACCATATTAATATAAAATATTAATAATAAGGAAAACTGTGTGTGTAAGTGAGGGCATATATGGGAACTCTGTACTTTCTGCATAATTTTTCTGTGCACATACAACTATATTAATTAAAAAAACTAAAAACAATTAAAAAGTAGCAATTATGCAGCTACCATCCCTCACCATGTCCTTCTCTCCAGAGGCACACGTTCTCAACTTTTAGTGATTTCTCATGACCTCATGAAATATACCTCCATATATTTGTGCTACGAAGAAACTATATCTTTTATTTTCAGATTTTTTTTGTATGCTATATGACAGAGGTCACATTTCATTCTTTTTCTATGTGAGTATCCTCTTATTGCAGCACCATTTGTTGAATTTTCATTTGGTTGGTTTTTTGTTTGTTTGTTTGCTTGATTGTTTGGGAAGTACATGGACCAGGAATTCAACCCGGGTCTCCTGCATGGCAGGCGAGAACTCTACCACTAAACTACCTGTTCACCACCACCCCCGTATATCTTTTATTTTTAATCTAATACAGTTATGAATGCAAATTACATAGAGAGAATCATAAAATGCATGCCACTTTATGTTTTTGTTTTTATTTTTTTAAAGTGCTAGCCCATGCTAAGAACCAAATATTCCTTTCATTTTTACTGTTGACTCCTGTGTGTGTTTGTATGTGTGTGTGTGTATGAAATATATTTTTGCCTTTTTTTTTTTTTTTTGCATGAGCAGGCACTGGGAATCGAACCCGGGTCTCCAGAATGGCAGGCTAGAACTCTGCCTGCTGAGCCACTGTGGTATGCCCCCTTTTTTATTTAAAAAAAAAATAAGATTATATTATATACATATATCTTTATGTTCTGCTGGTTTTATTTCTGTAAGTTATAGTCCCTCACTGGGTTGTCATTAATATTTTGATGAAATGTCTACTTATATCTTGTTTAGGTTTTATTATTCATATTTGCAATATAATCAAGTGTCATTTTGGCAAATGTGAATTACACGTGTGGTATAATCATATGGCTTGTCTTTCTTAATTTGTTAATTAAATGAATCCTAAACATAGATTGCCTGCAATTTTAAGATAGTTGAGTTACTCTTATAAACTGCTTGTGTCAGTCATGATGCTTCCCTTCAAATAGCAGAACTATTTCTAGATAATTTAAGCAGAAAATGAATTTACTCTAGTACATCAGCAATGCAGAAAATCTCCAGTAGAGTTCAGAGTTTTTCAGACTGAAAAAGGCTCAAATCTTATCCACATGCTGCTGATAGGTACAAGTCCAATGCAGCTAAGCACAGACACTAAATGCAAAAAAACAATGTTCTGATGACATTGAATAAAGGAAGTTACCTCCAGGACTTTTGCCACTTTAGACTCTAGAATTTGTCGTAACATCACCTTATTCCTAGCAATATGAACTCTGTAAGCTGACCCCTTTTGTTCTGATTAAAGACACCTACAGTTGGAAGCAGCAGAAGCTGATAGCTAAAATCTACTTTCTAAATGCAGATTTGGGATATATAATGTGAGAAAGTACTAAAATATAAGTTTAATGTTCCCTAGGTGCTGCCTGCCACTGACATAACAACTGTCTATGAAAGTCTTAAAACAATATTCTTATGATAAATTGCTGGATTTTATATGCTAATATTTTACTTAATATTTTAATCTGTACTCACTGGTGAGATTTTATTCTTATACTATTTTAATTTCGTTTTAGAATTAAAGGTAAATTAGTTTGGAATTAAAGTTATATTGCCTTCTTAAAATGGGTACATAAAATAACATTGTAATTATTTCTTATAAAAAGTTATTATAGGAGGCTAACTACTTTGTTTTGAAAAGCAATTTGAATCCTTTTGTGCATTATACCTCAATAATGGAAATTTATTGTTTTACAGTTTTGGGGACTAGAAGTCCAAAATCAGGGTCTTGATAGAACATGCTTTCTTCAGGTGTCTGTAGGGATCTGGTGCTGGCTCACCAATATACCTGGGGTTCCACTGTATAAGCCAATGGATTTTCATTACATCGCTGGCAAATTAAAATGATGCATTGTATTTACTGATATCTGGCATCAATAGCAGCACAATCATAATCAAAATCCTTATTGAAAGGATTCCCTTTTGTTTTATTAAATCTTCCTATAATTTACTTCAGATATCAACACAATTTAATTATATTTTTATTTTTATATTTATTTTTAATTTATTAATATAGTGATTACAAATGACAATTGCAAATTTCTTTTTTTCCTTAAAATAAAACCTCTTAAGTGCATTTGAGGTTATATACTAGGTAATATATTCCTTCAAATATACTAAGACATATAATTAACATGATTAAAGTGGCTTTCAGTATTATAGCATAATTTCAATTGAGCAAAAGTTTTCAACTTAATTTGCATTTTCCATAGATTACTGATTTTTATTTTATTACATGCAATGAATCAGAAAATATTCTGAACTAGTGCCTTTTCCCCTTCATTTTTTGAAATTACCTGTATGAATATATTCATTTTTAAAAAGTTGCTATGAGGAATGTTTTTTTTCAGAGCTGATAATATTGTCCAAACTCTATATCCTGACTTTATTTGGCTAGTACAGAACTCTCATCTTTGTTAGTAGATTCAGAGGCATGAGGAGCCCAAACTGGCCAGGTGGCAATCTAAACTTCCAGCCCAATAGAATCATTGTTTGTCTCTTGATGGAAGTACTCCTTCTTTTGGAAATAAGACCTGTAGATCAGCAGAGAATAAGGTCTTGGAGACAGGAAGTGAAAATTGTTCTACTGGATCACTGGAAGTACTAATGAATCCTGCCACTCCTGTTTCTACACCTTGATTCCTGAGATGGGCAATGGGAGAAACAGCAGCATAGAGTGCATGCTGATTTAGAGCATATAAAACATCCTGGAGAACATTGCACTCCAGTCCTGCAACTTATTACCACCCAGTTGATGCTGTAATTAAGTCGTCAGAAAACCATTTCACCATTCTATCAATGCATTTGCTTTAGGATAATGGGGAACATTGTATGGCCAGTGAGTTCCACAGGTGTGGACCCATCGCTACGCTGTATTTCCTGTGAAGTGACTTCTTTCATCAGAAGCAATAATGTTTGGAATAGCAGGACAGTGGAAAAGGCAATCTGTAAGCCCATGGATGGTAGTTTCGGCAGAAGGATTATATATTGGAAATACAAATCTGTATCCAGAGTTAGCATCTATTCCAGTAATAATGAAATGCTGCATCTTCTATGTTGGAAGCTGTCCAATGTAATCAACCTGCCGTTAGGTAGCTAGGTTATCAACGTGGTAAGTGATACCATATCAGGGACTGAGTGTTGGTGTCTGCTGTTGGTAGATTGGGCAATAGGTAGTATCCAAGTCAACCTTTGTGAATGGAAGTCCATGTTGTTAAGCCCATGCATAACCTCCATCCCTATCACCATGGCCACTTTCTTTATGAGCCCATTAGGCAATAACAGGAGTGGCTATATTTGTATCAGACAAAATTGACTTGAAATCAAAAATTGTCATGAGACAAGATATTATATATTGATGGAAGGGTCAACTCAACAAGAATATTTAATAGTTATAAATCTATAATAGCAGACCTTGGAAGAGAAGAAACATTGTTAGAATTGAGGGGAAAAATAGATTTCAATACACCAATTTCAATACTGGATCAATTAAACAGAAGATATAGAGGCCCTGAACAAAACAATAAACTTAGAAAATCTAACCAACATATATAGAACATGTCACCAAACAACAGAAGAGTACATGGATTCATTCTCTAGGATTGTCCATTTCTTAGGGCACAAAAGAAGTCTCAATAAATTTCTTTTCTTTTCTTTTCTTTTTTTTTTGGAGTGGGCTGTCTCCAGGAATAGAACCTGAGTCTCGAGGCATGGCAGGCGAGAACTCTGCCTGCTGAGCCACCATGGCCCACCCTCAATAAATTTTTAAATATCAAAACCACAATGAAATGAAAACTAGGCCACATTTTTTACCACAATGAAATGAAACTAGAAATCAATAATGGTAGGAAAACTGGGAATTTTACAAGATTGGAAATTAACAGGACACTCTCAAACCATAGGTTAAAGAAGAAATTACAAAAGAAATTAGAAATACTTAGTGACAAATGAAAGCAAAGAACATACCAAATTATATGGAATGCAGCAAAAGCAGTGCTCAGAGGGAAATTTATAGCTGTTATTGCTTATATTAAAAAAGAAGATCTCAAATTAATGACTTAACTTTAAATCTTGAGGACCTAGAAAAAGGAAAGCAAAGCAAATACAAAATTAGCTGAATAAATAGAATAATTAAGATTGAAGTGGAGATAAATGAAATGGAGAATAGAAAAACAAATGAGAGAATTAAAAAAACAAAGAGTTGGTTCTTTAAAAAAGTGAAAGAATTCAGCAAACCTTTAGCTAGATTGACAAAGAATAAAAGAAAAGATAAAATAACTAAAATCAGAAAGGAAAATTGTGATATCATTTCTGATTTTATAGAAATTAAAGTGATTATAAGAGAATATTATGAATGATCATACAACTACAAAGTATATAATTTAGAAGAAACAGAAAAATACCTAGAAATACATCAGTTACTAAAATTAAAGAAGAAATAGAAAACATCTACCAACCTATACAAAGTTCAGAGATTCAATCAATGTACAGAAATCTTTCATGAAAGAAAAGTCCAGCACTAGATGATGAGTTCTACCAAAATTTTAAAGAAAAATTAACTCCAATCCTTCTCAAAGTCTTCCAAGGGATTTAAGAGGAAGGATCATCCAAAGGAATCTACAAGCATAGTAGGAGAGCTAATAAAAAATTCAGCAAAGTGGCATGGTACAAGATCAAAAAAGCAACTGTGTTCCTCAACACTGAAAATGAACAATCTGAAGAGGAAATTTAGGAAACAATTCCATTTACAATAGCATATAAAATATCAAAATATCTATGAATTTAACTAAGGGTAGTGAAAACTCCCAAACTCTGCTGAGAAAAATTGAAGACCCAAATAAATGGCAAAACTTCCCATGTTCATGGATATGAGTTAACATTGTTAACATGTCAGCATTACCCAAACCACATACAAATTCAGTGCAATCCCTATTAATATTCCAGTTGCCTTTTTTGTATTTCAGAAGTAACCAAAACAATCTTGAAAAAGCAGAAAATGTTTGAGGACTCAAGTTCCTGATTTCAAATTTATTGCAGAGACAGTATTCAAAACAGTATGGTTCTGGCACAAAAATGTACAAATAGATCTGTGGAACAGAATTCAAAACCCAGAAATAGACCTTTGTATCTATGGCCAGTTGATTTTTTAACAAGGTTACTAAGTACATTCTGTGGAGAAATAATAGTCTCTCCAATAAGTGGTGTTAGGAAAACTGGATACCCATATGCAGAAAAGTGAAGTTAGGCCCCTAGTTCACACCATATACAAAAATCAACTCAAAATGGATCAACAACCTAAGTATAATAGCTAAAACTATAAAACCCTTGAAAGATAACATAAAGACCTTCATGACTTCGGATTTGACAATGTATTCTTATGCATGACACCAAACACATAAGCAAAAACAAAAAAAAAAGAAAAATTTTATTTCATCAAAATTAAAACGCTTTGTGAATCGAAATTATCAAGAAAGTGAAAAAAATAACCTACAGAATGGGAGAAAATCATTCCAACCATATATTGCATAAGAGTTTAATATCCAGAATGTATTAAAAACTGTTTCAATGCACCAACAAAAAGACAACACAGTTAAATATGGTTAAAGGACATAAATAGACATTTCTCCGAAGAAGATATACAAATAGTTAATAATTACATGAAAAGATTCTCAACATCATTAGCCATTAGGGAAATGCAATTAAAACCACAATGTGATACCATTTCATACCAACAAGAATAGATATCATTTAAAAACTGGAAAATTAGTACTGGAGAACATGTGAAGACTCTGTATCTCTAGTGCAGTGTTGGTGGGGATGTAAAATTGTACAGCCAATTGTGGTGAGCAATATGGTGGGTTCCTCAAAAAGTTATATATAGAATTACCATATGATCCAAAAATCTCACTTCTAGGTGTATAAGCAAAGAGATTGAATACAGTGCTGCATGTGGATGCTTGTGAACCAGTGCTTATAGTAGCATTATTCACAGTAGCCCAAAGCTGGAAACAACCCAAGTATCCATCAACAAATGAATTGTTAAACAAAATGTGGTATATACACACAATGGAATATTATTTATCCATTAAAAATGAACTTATGAGACATGCTGCAACATGGAAAGAGCTTGGGAACTCACTGAAATAAGCAAGACACCTAAGGACAAAAATTGTGTGATATCATTTATAAGAGAGGACTAGAAGTAGCAAACTCAGAGAGGTTACTGAGGGAGGGAAAATTGGAAAGAGAGGAAAAATGGAAGTGTGTAAAAATTTTTAAAAAGGCCTCTCAAGTAGCTCCATAAGGTTTTTAAAAATTGCATCATGGTCTGATACTTTTCTTTAGGTTTCTATATGACAAAACACTATATGATGGAATTCTTTGTATGAGGTTTGTATTATTTATTTTTTATATTATTATTTGCAATTTTCCTGTAAGCTTGAAATTATTTCAAAATAAAAAATGTAAAGGAAAAAATAATAAACAAAACCAAACAAAAAAGTCACTGTGGAATTAATACTGCAGACTATGGGGCAACTTATTTTTAGGTTTTCTGGTTTCTCACTGTATATAATTTCCTTTATGCCTCTAGTTCCTTCATTAATTTAAGTGCAGCTTTTTATAGATTGGGGAAAAAAAGAAAGGAAACATGAAAAAATTAAAGACAAAGAGTGGACAACAGACACACACTTACAAGGCTCCATATACTGTGATTATAAAATACACTTTATAAAATGACTCTGCTTACTATATTTGTGAACTTAAAAATGACACAAGCTATAAATGTGTCACTATAAAGTAGGAAAATAACCAACCCAAAATCATAAAATTGAAAAAAAAAAACTATAGAAGTTATACTCAGAAGATGGCAGGTTTTTTCTCCAAATCCTAAGTTTATGTTAAATTTACAATAATCTACTGTCATCCTCCATGATCCATTTATATTCTGCATAGACAAAATAGGATTATTGAATGGATGTTCTAGTTAGCTAGCTGCTGAAATGCAATATGCCAAAAGCAGAATGGTTTTTAAAAAGGGGAATTTAATAAGTTGCTAGTTTTTAGTTCTAAGGCTGAGAAAATGTCCCAGTTAAAGCAAGTCTATAGAAATGTGCAATCTAAGGCATCCAGGTAAAGATACCTTGATTCAAAAAAGCCAGTGAAGTACAGGGTTTCTTTCTCAAGTGAGAAAGCACATGCCGAACACAGTCAGGGTTTCTCTCTCATCTGGAAAGGCACATAGTGAACATGGCCAGGGTTCCTCTCTCTGGAAGGGCACATGGTGATCATGGTGTCATCTGTTAGCTTTCTCTCCTAGCTTCCTGTTTCACGAAGCTCCCCAGGAGGTGTTTTCCTTCTTGATCTCCAAAAGTCACTGGCTGGTGGACTCTCTGCTTCTCGTGGCTATGTTGTTCTGTGGCATTCTCCAAAATATTTCTTCTTTTATAGGATTCCAGTAAACTAATTAAGACCCCCCTGGAATGGGAATAGACACATCTCCATGGAGACAATCTAATCAAATTTCCAACATACACTGCTAAATAGGGTTTAAGAGAAACAGTCGCTCCCACAAGACTGGTTTAGGATTAAAGCATGACTTTTCAAACCAGCACAACAGGGATATGGTGGGGATCACCATTTCTGCATCCTTCAAGTCTTTGATGGTGGCGCTAAATCTCTGCAGTTCTTCTGGGAATGCAATTATTGCTTTGTTTCACTATTTTCCTAAGGGTAGGCAATTTAGTGGCTTCCAATTGGGCTTTCCTATTATAATAGTTCTTACTCCATAGGGCAAGGAATCTGTGTAGTCAGTTTCTGAGTATGTCTATTCATATTTTCATCTGGTTCATCCTTAGAAGGAAATATTGAATGTTGAAATTTTGAAACTGGAGAAAGGTGATCTTTGTTATAAAGTATCAGAGAGCTTTGTGAAATTATTTTTTTAATGGCAGATGGAAGGCAGAGCTTGCCTGGAACATTTAACTGAGGTAATTTCCAAGCCAATAGTGGAAGGCATATACTCATTTTTCCTTATGGCTTATCTTAAAATGAGAGAGGAAAGGGATAAGCTGAGGACTGAACTGTTAAGCAAAAGGGAACCAGCACTTGATGATTTGGAAAATTCTCAAACTATCCAGATAGTGTGCTTTGAGGATAAAGCCAGGAATGGCCCTAAATGGGACCTCACTGAGTTTTTGGAAGGTGAATTCACAAAAAACAGGATCCTATTTGAGGGTGAGAGTAAACATATCCTTGCTAATGTGAGTTTAGCTGAACCACCTATTGCTAAGGAGTCTAGGCATATGACTCATGGATCCAGTCAGCAATCTCAGAGAAGGTCAGGATTGGAAATGTATTTCTTTTGGAAGGATCTATAGGTAATCCTTTAGTCTGAGTTTTTGGACCACATGAACTATGTACAAAATTGACAGTGTTTTTGAGAATTTTGTATGAGCTGATGTACTGCCAGTCTGGACTTTGAAAAAAAAAACAGAAAAAAAGAAGGGAAAATTTTGTTTTTCACGGTCAGAACAACAAAAGAAAAGTTCTGGACAGAGGAGTTTTCCTCAGGCCAACTTAATGGGGTTGGGTCTTCTATTCTGTCACTTGCAGGGGGTAACCCTTACAACCCAATTTTGAGAGAGAATTTGGCTACCAACCCAACTCTTAGAGAAGGTGGGGCTTGTTCCCCAGTTTCCAGTTAAAGCTTGGCCACCACCCCAGTGCTCAGAGAGAGCAGGACACAATCCTTTAATCCTTGGTGTTTTCATTAAAGACTTTTTAACTACTATTTTCTGCATTTTCACCCATTTTTTTTTTCTATTTAAAAGCCTTTACATTTTATACATTTCCCTTCGTTGGATTTTATTTTATGTTAAAGAGAAAATTGAGAGGGAAGGTTATTTATGTTCAAGCATCTATCTTTCCTGAAAATGTTAAGGACTCCATTTCTTTCAATGTAGGAATTAGTATATACAGTTGATTCTCATTATATTCTATATAAGTCACCATGAACACTGAATTAGCAAATGCCGAACCATTATTCCTAGGTAAATACAAGGTTAGGCTCCTGCAAGCCTTTGGCTACAACATTTTTGTCAACTTATCAATACATATCCTCATTTTGTGCATGTTTCTGTTTAAAGAACCCAATATATGGCTGATTTATTAACATTTAATTCATGAGTAACAGTACTATAACTCATGCCTGAATGAAGTGTATTTTCTTCACTTCAGAAGAAATTTTCTCCAGAAGGCACGTCACAGCCTTTTTATGTAAAGGAACATTACATAGTGTTTCAGCCCTACATACAGGGACCATTTTAAACAGCAAAATCACCAACAAAAGGCATAAAAATGTGAGAAACATGGTGCTAAATATACTGTGATACAGACACATTAACAGAATGAGAGCTGAAACAAGAATCCAGAGTGTAGCCTTGTTTACCCTCAGCTGGAAACACGCGTGTTGGGTTGACTCAAATTTTTCATAACTCTGTTTGCATGTCCATGAATGACTATGAAGGGTTGGAAGCATTTATTTTAGAGTTACAAATAAATGTTGGTGAGTAGGTGAATTTTTAAGTACAGAATCTGTGAATAATGATGAACGACTATATATATATAATATATCTATGTATTTGTATTAAAGATCTTCCTGTAATTTTTAAGTAAAATAATTAAAGAGACTCAATGTTTAATTTTTTTTCTTTAAGTACTAATTCAAAGGAATTAATTTAGTTGTGTGGTTACATGGTCAATTGATGAAGTGAGGGTTTTTTGTCAGTCAAGCATTGACCACAGATATGTAGAACCTGTCCTACCTTTGATTAAGAAATGCAGTGTTCCAAAATTTTACCCAATATACTCATTCTATATTTTCAAAGAAATGAAAAGGGAAAAATTAATTTCATAATTACTGTGTCTTCCAGAAACTTGTGATATTAAAAATATATTTTCTTTGAGTGTGACTATCAAAAAGAAAATTAAAATCTTTATTCTGGTGTAATTTTTCTTCCTTGGATTGACATGACATTATAGATGTTGTAACTATTATAAAATTCACATATGGAGTTTCACTATTGTTGAATAAAATAAACTTGACAAGCAGATTTTAAACAATTGATGTTAATGGACTTTTCCAGTGACTCTGTCCCAAAATCATTTGGGGACTCAAGTGACTGTTTTAAGAGAAATTATGAGTAAACGAAGAATATGAAATTGGAATAGAAACCATTTCCTCACCAAGAAATTTCAGTCTTCTTATCTTCTGGCCAGCTCAAATCAGAGGTTGGATCTGTGCTCAGAAGAAATAGACCCTTGATCATGATTGCTGCCAATTTTGTATTTGAGATCAACAGGTAGAATAGGTAGTAGTTATCCTATACATACTTAGGATAGGTACTAGTTATCCTGCAAATACTTAGAGCATGGCCACATTTGCTCCTGGCCTTGTCAGACACATCTTGGCTATGTCTCCTAAGCATGATACTGACTTAGCATCTTTCCTATTTCTTAGAATTAAATAATTAATCTATCATCTATGCTTTCCCATATATGTTGTATTAAAACTGAAATAAATATAATCAAATATCATAGGCTTGAAGACTTCGGAGGAAGTTCATTCATGTAAATGATAGAAAATTTCTGTGAATAGACTATAAAACAATTGCAGAAGATTTAATTGAAGTAGGTTTAAGGTAAAAAACTTAGCAGATTCTATTCAATTGTGGTGTTGTCTAGATAGGTAACTCACACTTCATGACAAATGATATTTTCAGATACAGTATTATTTTTTCATATTTATTTTCATCATATTTAACACCAAATTTTTTAACATGGGTTTTTGATTTTAGTGTATAAAATGTTTAATTTTCAATTGAGATTATAAATAATTGTATTTCCACTTTTCCACTTTGCTAGATGTTACTAGTGCTCAAAAATATGCCATTCTCCTTTCTTGCCATGGAATATAGGATACTATATTTCCCACTTACTTTGCTATTAGGGTCATATGCCTTTTATGGGCAATGGAATGTAAGCAGAAGTGATACTTCTCCAATTTTTCTGTTTTCCCACTGTAACTAGTACTTAGGCCTTCTTTTCAAATGCTGAAGCTGCAGTATCAAAGCAAACTAGACTGTTGAGGCATCTTATGGGAAACAGTTGACCTGGAGACTGTCTAGAACACAAATTGTTGAAAATGCAAGAATCGAGCTTTTGGTTTTTTAAGCCAGTGAATATTTTGGAACTTGTGATATTACAACATAGCCTAGACTTCCCTGACTAATGCCTAAGTCAATGCAATATACCCAATTACAAACAGCTTTGCAGGAATCCACTTTTCCCTTATATTTAGATTCTTTATCTGTGTGACCCAATTAAGTTCATGATTTTTTCCAATTATTGTTAACATATCACTGAATTATTGATAATCCAATAGCCAAGCTAAAGAAAACATTATTACATTCTTTTGGTGGTTCACTGAATTTTTATAGTTGAAATTCTGGGATATTTAGATTGATATCTATTTTAACACCTTATAATGTTGAATAAGTAAAGGCAATATCTTATGCTCATGTGTACAGTCACAATTTAAAAATTCTTTTTACAAATATCAAAATTTTCATTCTAATTAATTATAAAACAATGATAATCATGATAGCTAACATTTATTGAGTATACTATATCCTAGCCCTGTTAGGGTATTAATATATTATTCCTATTTTTCATATTATTCCTGTTGTATATATGAAAAAAAAATGAATCCCATAGATAATAATTTACTTGCCCAAGCTCATCCACTAATGGCAAAGGAGAATTCTGCTTGTGGAGCCTAACATCTGATATGCTGTGTTAAATCTCTGCAAATGATTACAAACACCTTACTTAATTATTCAAGAAATAAATAAGTAGCTTCTTGATTATTTAAAAAATTCATTGTATTTTCAAGACTTAAAAACAGATTAATGGATAAAATACAAGTTTAAGTACTTCTAGACCCTTCATTATTGTTTACATTTTAATTTTCTATCCACTCTTTGTTCAAAATGTCTTTAAAAACATTCATAATGAGTTAAATGCAACCTTTCAAAATAAACATCCATCTGTGCAGTACTGGAATGACTGTTATTTTGACATTCAAATACAGGCATAGTTTCCTTGTAAGTTTCTTAAGAATGATTTCCAAAAGCATTCATACATATGAAACAAGTCAACACAATAATTTATAAAATATATCTGGGCAAATATAAGAAAACTTAAACTCTAGATTTCAAAATGATTATGTATGTTTTCCCTTTCCATGTAGGAACAGAGGTGTTTTAATTTTATAGGCCATGAAATGAATGGCATTAAACGAAGGGAATTTATTCACTTATAGTTTGAGGCTGATAAAAAAGTCTGAATCAAGATATCATCAAGGCAATGCTTTTTCTTCCCAAAGACTGTGACATTCTGGAACTCTCTGCTGGCACTCTTTGGTCCTAAATTTGTCACATGGCAAGGCATGGCAGCATTTCCAATCTCTCCCTTCTCTTCCAGGTTCTGTGGATGTCCGGCTTCTTACTGCCTATGGGTTTTTCTCACTATATTTTAAATTCATTCTGCTTATACAGAATTCCAGTAATAGGATTAAGACCCATCCTGATTGGGCTGGGCCACACTGTAACTGAAGTAACCTCATCAAAAGGTCCCATTAACAATGGGTTCATACCTACACACAAATGAATTAAATTTAAAAACATGTTTTTCTAGCACGCATACAGATTCAAACCACCATGAAAGATTAGAGAGATATTTGTAATACACATATTCCCACTGTTATTCTTCTTTTCCCATAATGATAGAGGGAATAGGAGAAGGTAAAGAAAACTAGCATTGATTAGCCTATTGTCTCCCAGATCCCATGATTTGCAATATGATATGCAGTTTCATATGTATTATGTTTTTATATAATCACTCCAGTTTCTTTGGATGTAGGCATGGTTATTCTGTTTTACATTTGGAAAATTATGTCTCAGACAGTTAGTTACACAGCCCACTAAAATTCACAAAACTAGTCAGTTGTAGACCAAACATTTTAAAGCAAGTCTGTGGAAAGCCCAAGTCCTTAATAATTTTATTTTTATTTATCTATTTATTTATTTATCTTTTTGCTGATTAGTTGTAAGGAAAATGGTTGCTAAATCTTATGCCGTGCAATACATGCTAGTTGAGCTTAAATTATTTTTTGAGACTAATGTTTCTTGTAATTAATGAATACAGATATCCTATATATATGAATACATATGCTTTGTTCAAAATTTATAAACACATTAGTTTGGCAGATATTGTAATAACATTGCCAGGCTCTTAGGAGAAAATATGAAATGATATATGATAACTCTATGGCTTATTTTCTAAAATAGATGCTATTCTATAATAGTCAGCTTTTATGACAATAATGCTGCATGACAAACTATCCCTTGTTGATGTGACCACATGAGTGAATCTTGAGGACACCATGTAGAGTGACATAAGCCAGACACAAAACAACAGACATTGTATGATCTCACTGATATGAAATCATTAGAATAAGCAAACTCACTTAGTTATAATCTAGAATATATAGTTTATCATGAGTTAGAATGGGATTAGAATGGGGATCTGAGGCTTAATTTGTGCAGAATTTCTATTTAGGTTGATTGTAAATGTTTGGAAATGGATAGTGGTGATGACAGCCCATTATCATGAGTGTAATTAACAGCACTGAATTACATGTGTGAATGTCATTGAAAGGGGAAGTTTTGCATCACATATTGTGCTAGTTTGAAACTCTTATGTACTCCAGAAAAGCCTTGTTCTTCTAATTCTAATTCAATATTATAGGATGGAATCTTTTGATTAGGTTGTTTCCATCGAGATGTGACATACCCAATTGCAGATGTGACCTTTTGATTAGATGGAGATGTGACTCTGCTCATTCAAGGTGGGCATTGATTAGTTTACTGGAGTCTTTCAAAGAACGAACATAAACGCAGACATTTGGGAGTCACTTGGAGTGCTGACAGAAATGCTTGGATAGCTGATACTGAGAAAACATAGATGCAGATGTTTGGAAATGCAGAAGTTCCGGGAGACACCAGGAGCTGAGAGAGCCAACAGATGCTAAAGAGACACCAGAGCCCAGCAGACATTGCCATGTGCCTTTCCACACAGAGTTTTGCCCTGAAACAGTTAAGTCAGCACCCAATGATCCTTAGAGAAAAAGCCACTGGGATCAGAAACTGGAAGCAACAGCCTCAGAAGCAAGAACCAGAAGATGTCAGCTACCTGCCTTCCCAGGTGGCAGACATTGACCTTTCTTCAGAGTCAAGTTATCTTTCTCTGGATGCCCTAGTTTGGTCATTTTTAAGTCCTTAGAGTTGTAAACTTGTAACTTAATAAACCCTCTCTTAAAACTATTCCATTCCTAGTATATTGCATTCTGGCAGCTTAAGCAAACTAAAACACATGTGCTACTAGAAGGAAAGTCAGAAGATAAAACATGGAACTGTATAACACAGTGAATCTTGTTGTGGACAATGACTGTGGTTAATAGTACAAATATAAGAATACGCTTTCATGAACTTAACAAATACACATCACTATTACAAGGTATTAATATTAGGGTGTTAGGGTGTTATATGGAGGAAATACACCTAACGTAAACTATAGACTCTAGTTAATAGTAATATCTTAATATTCTTTCATCAATTGCAACAAAAGATACCACATCAAAACAAAATATCAACAATAGGGGATATATGGAAATGTTGTATTTTTTACATAGCTTTTATATAAACCTGTAACTTCTTTATTTAAAAAATAACAATTTTTAAAAAAACATTATGCTAAGGGAAAGAAATCAGACACAAAGTACTACATATTAAATGATTCTATTGATATAAATTATAAGTATAAATGAATCTATGGAGACAGAATTAGATTAGTGGTTATTATATAGGGCTGGGGAAGGACAGAGGGATTGAGAGGTGATTGCTAAGGAATATGGGTTTTTCTTTTTGGAGTAATGAAAATGTTCTAAAATTGAATATGGTAATGAATGCACAACTCTATGATTATACTAAAAGCCATGGATTGTAAATTTTGGATGGACTGTGTGATATATAAATATATCTCAATATAACTGCTTTAAAAAAGTAAATGTGGGAATGTTCTACAGACAAGTCTTCATTATGGGATGAGGCAATTTTGACAAAATATAATATTTTTGAGGCACTTATGTGCTCTCCTTTTTAATTTATTGGCCTACAGGGATTTTTTTAATTTAGGAGTTATGGTGCCAAGCAATATACATACATTCACTAGAAATTTTCACTTCATATTTAACTTTCTTCTATTTAATGTTCAGTTATCATTATTCACTAGATAATGTGGAACTTTGAATCTGATGTTTTAATACAGTGTAGAGTTTTGACCTTCAATTATAATAAAGCACTCTTTATAACAATTGCTTATATTTGTCCAAACTCACATTTAGCCTATACACCTACATCATTATTTTACTTAAGCCACAGACTGTAAATTAATGGTAGATAATGGTGTTTAGTGCTTGATTGGAAAACATGGATCATTTTCCCAATTGTGCTT
This sequence comes from Myrmecophaga tridactyla, assembly GCA_004026745.1. Classification (NCBI taxonomy): domain Eukaryota; kingdom Metazoa; phylum Chordata; class Mammalia; order Pilosa; family Myrmecophagidae; genus Myrmecophaga; species Myrmecophaga tridactyla. The sequence continues at coordinate 98,581 of PVIY010001476.1, forward strand.
GTGTAAATTCTATTACATTCATGAAAATCAAAATAAGTCATTGCATAAAAATATACAAATAAAAATAGTACATACCAGCATGGTACAATTTTAAATATGTTATACTTCACTACAGCTTTCTATCAGTGAATTCAGGATAGTAATGTAGTCAGTCTGTAAGATTGAAGATGAAAAAGCATGCCTTGGAGATATTTTTCAGAATTTCAACAAATATTGACCACTAGCAAATTTTCTCAAGCTGAATATTTCATTACGAAAATTCAAGACATTATGATAAAGCTATAATGTTATTAAAGCCACATTGTGAATAAAAACATCCAAGGGAATAAAAGTCTTTCACTGATATATCCATGATTTATTCTATGTGCCTGTACCACTCAGAGTTCTTGGCTGAGAATAGTAAAATCTAACTCTGTCTAAATTAAGCAAAAATAAATTTATTAAAGGGATATCAAATGGTTCATGAAATCAATGGAAAGGTGAAACAATTAGGCTCAGAAAACCACCAGGATCTGAGAATCTGGTTTGTAAAAATAGCCAAGTAATACTTTGTTTAGGAGACCTGGCTCAACCATTGATTCTGCTGAATTTGAAACTACACTCCTGTTAGGCTTCTGCCAATGACTTCTAAGTCATTATTTGACTATCTCTTTGTCTTATGAATTATATCTTCAATATATAAATTCCTGGGAGTTGTATTGTCTTCAAGGGCAGAATTTTGGGATTGAATCCTGTACCTTATGAAAGAAATGTTCAAGTCTTAATCTGTGGGTATGAGCCCATTTTAAATAGTATATTTAAATATATTGAGGAGAGTCAGTGTATGAAGTCATTTGTGAACAAGATACTCTTTGAATGTCACATTTATGTGTGGCCAACTGAATCAGAAAGGGCCTTAATCTATATGACCAGATGCCTGAAAAGAGTATGTCAGTAGAAGCCAGAAGTCAGAAGAAACCAGAAGAGAAATTGTCATGTGATGTGGAAGTGCTATCACCAGAACATTGCTGACGCTGGGGGAAATCACGACTTTGCCAGCATCTGGATTTTAGACTTCTAGCCTTCAAACCTCTGAGACAATAAAGGCCTACTGTTTAAGCCAGCCCATTTTGTTATATTTATTATAACAGATGTGGCAAATTCAGGCATATATCTAGAGGCTGAACCATACTTTGGCGAACACCAAGTGCATGACTGGATAAGTTATGGAGCTGTCAGATTTTTTCAAAATGGTGGCTGAGATTGTATGCAAATAACAGAGATCCTCTTGATTGTATATGTTTCAAAGAAGATAAATTTTCAACCCAAATAATTCAAGATTGCTGACTATGTTCTGAATGACACCATTTTGATGCCATTTTTTTTGCTACTAAATACCATTTGTGTTGGTGGCATATAGAAGCTGGCTAGCTTCATGAGGTCTGCTATAGTGATTGGATCACTGATCTGAATATTAAAACAATAAAAAGTTAAAATCTATTATATTAAAGTTACAACTGATCTGATTTTATAAATGAGCATACTTAGTTGACATCTTTATCATTTTATTATACTTTTTTATTTTTCAGACTCTTGATTTTTGCCTTAGTAACTAATAGTTCTACATGTGGGCTCATATTTATCTTATGAGTCAATATAGTCATTAGTAGATATTCAAATACTTCTTTTTAATATGAAGTTAAGTATTAAAGTGATCATTTATCACTGTAAATGTATAGATTTATATTAAAGAAATTATTTATAAGAAAAATTATATAAGTAACAAGGTTGCCATAATATTTAAAGTTTGTCTATATAGCAATCTATATAGTAATATAGACCATGAATTATGTGCTTAATTCTTCCAACTTATGATACAATGAGCCCATGTCAAGTACACAGGGCAATAACTTCATCAGGACACACAAAGTGGCTGGGTGGACTTAAGGCTATCACATGTCATTGTGCAGTTTTTTGATTGCAGGAAAGAACCTGTCTAAAGGAACCAACAATGGGTGACATTTAACCCACTGTTCACCAAGTCATTTTTCTCTGGGTAGCATTAATCTACTCCACAGTGGAGAGGGTTGAAGTCATACCAGGGTTCCATATGTACTAGGGGTGGACTGACAACTTAGAACCTTTCCCATCAGGTGAACAATTTCATTTGTGTTGTAGCTAGACATATCAGTATGTCAAGGTTTGTTCTTCTTTGTATAGTGTTGAAGTTTGGAAAAAAATTCAGGGAAAAAAAATTCATGCTAAATGACTCCTTTAACATTAAGCAAAGGAATTCTCCTACAGTTTATCCTTACAAATGAGACATTGATAGAATGATATTGATTTATGTAAATGAAACCATTTATGTGCTCCTAGCTAGATATTTTTATTTGACTTATCAAGCATCTTCTCTAGGACATGGCAAGTAATTTTTTCCTTTTCATAAATTACATAAAAGAAAAAGTAGTAATTCCAAACCTGTCACTTAATAAAGAGAGAACTTATTTTTAACTAAAGGACATTGGTTTCAGCAAGAATAACTTACATATTAGTGAGAATTCTTTCTCAGTTTTTGCAGACCTTTCCTATTGGAATTATACAGTTGTTCTTTCTTTTAGCTTTGCTGCCTATTTTACAGTGGTCTGACATTTGGTCTCCATAGTGGAAACAAGAAAGGGACACTTCTCTGATTCTAAGTTAAAACCCATATCCATAGTCTCAGATCTTTATAAACAGCAAAATTGAGCCTCAAATGACTTCTAAAATGAATTATATTTACACCTTCAAATGTTAGCAGTCAAAGAGGGGAGCAGTAGTCAAAGAGGGTAGTTACTCTCTGGAATTTCCAGAAGTGGGAAAAGTCTTAGGCTCGCTACTAATATATCGTTATCAATTGGTATTACACAGTTCTTGGAGATAAGTAAAAGCTTTGAAGAAAATGTGCTTAGGATACACATCTTTACTGATTTTTATTTTTTGTTGAGACATCTGCCCAGTATAAATTTTGTCTATGAACCAAGGTGATATTTTTTAATAGGGTATAGAGGAGGGTAATAATGCCATGCAAAAAGGCTTTATTTATATGAGGGAGGAGTTTTTCATTCGAAATATGGTTATTAGATCTCTCCAATGTAAAATCAACTTGTTCTAAATCAAACTTCCTCTCCTGGTGTGAGATTGATAAGCGTACTAAGAAAATATACTAGACAATGCCTTATATCTTAATTTTAGTACCAAACATGACAATATGTGAAACTTCACATAAGTATATGTGAAACTTCAAATACCTATGTCAGAATGAAGCATATGGTGTGAAGATACTGTATTTACATGACATCTTTCTATAAAAACAAATTGTGGAGAGACTTCATGGGAAGATGGCAGGGTAGAGAGCTCCAGTGATCACCCCTCCTTCAAAAGCAACTAGTAGACAGGCAAGAACTGTTTGAAAAAACTGTTCTAGGGCTCCAGAGGCCAGAGGAGCACTGTACAGAATCCACGGAAGAGTGGGGAACAAGAGACTGAGAAACTTCTGTGAAGAGCTATGAGTAGTTTGATCTGCAAGCTAAAGCCATTAATTGTACACTTTGGATGTCTTGTATGTATATAAATATATTTCACTAAAACTACCTTTAAAAAATAAATTGTGAGATGTATTATCTCTCACAAAAAATAAATGTTCCATATAGTTTTCTATGCAACTATCATAATTTTTCAAAGTACTATGGATACTGAGCTTACAATGAGAATTCAAGGAACTCAAAATCATAATCTTGACCTCTTGGAATTACAATTTAATAGAGACAACCAAGATGGATAGTAGATACAGATGTTAAAATAATTTAGACTGTAAAGTATAAAATATTAACATTAGCAGTAAGTAAGTTTCTCTTATATATCACTTGCAGTTGATGTTTTACATGGACTGTTTTCACTTTTTGTTTGTTTTCACTTTTAATTAGCATGTTATATGAGTGTATAGTCTCTTGATGTGGACTTTCTCATTTCTTTTGAGAAAATAGCTTTCCTCTATAATTTTCTTTTTTTTTCCTTTTTGTTACCCAAAATGCATTTATTTTATTTTGGAGTTTTGATAAAAAAAATTTTTTAAGCAAAGATTACATTACTTTTTTCTGGAAAGGTAAAAAATTAATGATTGAATAAAAAATAGAACTGATGGAAGATTTAGGACAAATTTCCTGATCTGACCTCAAAACCTTAATAAACTATATCTTCTTCCAACAATTTAATCCTTACCCCATATCTTTAGTTTCTTCCTACCTCTCTGGTAATATGTCTCATCATGGAAGATCATACCACAAATATTAGCAACAGTTATGGGTAATTAGCAATTATTACAGGTCATCAGAGAGGAATGCAGGTCCATATTTAAAGATTGTGCATTCTTGAATTTTTATTCATTCTCTTTTTTTATATCTCTGTATACATTATTAAACACATTGTTACATAAATGAAACTTGTTTAAATGAAAATCAGGGCCAAGAGGCCTGGAGAAAGAAAGAAGCAGAATATTGGAGCTGTAGGAGTCTCTGAGGCAAAGAAGATGGAGGAATATTTTCAAATTATCGTCATTGTTTTTAGTCCTACATCTAATTCTAGCATTGCAGTTGATAGGAAAAGTATGAAGAGGGATCACAAATATTTGTAAACTAGATTGAATAAATTGAAAAAGGGGAGCAGGATATTTCTTTTGTAGATTCTCTCTTCCCTTTATCTTTGGAATTAGAACTTGAAGATGTAAGACCTTTGTTTGAAATTTGATGAAAGCAGAACAATTTCCACATATAGACACATTTAATAAGATAATTTTGATTGTCTACCTGGTTCATTTATTTCCTTTCTATTCCATTTAGTTCCTGTAAGACCGATAAGATGTTACTTTTCAAAAGTCCACTATTTTTCAGAAGGGATTGAAAGATTTTAGAAGATTCATATTCAGTGTTCAAATATTAAAATTCTAGGTTTTGTTTTCAAAGTGATAGTGGCAAAATGAATGAAGGTAACCTTATGTGTCAAAGGTGGACTTACTTGTCCTTATATTAGCAGATCTTACCCCTTACCATTTGGTGTGGTCAAAATTTAGAGTAATATACAACTAAAATGGTTCTTTACAGTTATATGAATACATTAAAGGTTATGTGAGCTCATAAATGCTGGCCATCCAAATAATACAAACACAATCTACCAATAAGATACAACTGATTTTATTACTAACTATTGTAAAGGAGAACACTACCTGAAAAATATTGCTGGAAGCAGGGCAAGACTGGATTTTACTGAGAATTTGCAGTTTGATTTAAGGTATTTATTTCAGTATGGGGAGTGTGGGAGATTTATTAGGATTGGGTAAGAATTATAATATAACATCTTAGGGCTGGTGAAACATAAACCCAAAGATTTTTAGCCAAGGGTTCAAAATGTTTCAAGGCATCAACTCTTGATGCTCTCTTATTGAAGAGTTGATGAACCATGTAGGAAGTTCCTCTAACAATGATGTTTATTTGCCTAGGCAAGAGTCTCCTGGAAGAATAAAGTTATACTAATGAAGACACTGAAATAATAAAATCATTTTATTTTAGACAGTAAATTCTGTGAGGGAGTAGGTAGTTTTAATCCTCAGTGTCCAAATTAATTGTACTCAACAATACTTTTCATATGTTTCAATATTTTTTCCTACTATAAATGAGTTTTTTAATTATAATTGAAGCTAGAGTTGACATAGATTCTTGGACCCTGAAGATTATACAATTATACAAGTTCTCTTATATGAAAAGAGTACAAAATTATGGAAAAAAATATATACATGGCCTTGGAAGCCACCTTCACCGGTAAGATTTATGCTTCATTATCATTACTGTCAAGATAAATCTACTTCTGAGTAGAATCATATTATAACACAACACATAGAACTGTCTCTCTGGGTTGGAACTTCGTACTTGTAGAGTCAAAAATTCTGATTGGGAGACAGTGGTATTTTTGGAAACACAGGTATCAGACTTGGGAGAAAGTTAATTCAGGAAAGAACAAAGAACTAAAAATTCAAATTGAAGCTTTGATTAAGGGTAAGTCAAACGGTTTAGATTATAACTGTGTCTTGGTACCAGAGTCAGAACTGACAGCAGAAAGAAGTAAAAGAGAAACTGAATAGTCAGGCCATCAGGAAAAGAAAATCTTTGGAAATTGTGATGATTTAAGTTGTTAATTGTGCAAGCAGTGTGAGCCGCTGAAATTGAAGATCAGCTGGATATTCCTTTTTTGGCAATATTTTTTTGGTGGGGGAGTTTATTCACCATTATAAAGCAGACTCGATCTGAAAGCCATACCAAGCTCTAGTCTCACTATCTCCATTATGCTTCATAACAAATAATAATCCAATTTTGGCCATTGGGACTTGATTCGGTGTTTTCCAAATAAGTCTTTTTCATACCACCTTTTTAAAAATTTCAACCATGTCTAAGTATCTCCTGTCAGGCTTTTTATCGTTTATTAAATCAAAATATTTTTTAATTAAATAAATGTTATTTAGGACACTTTGTAGTATTATAACAAAAAAGAAAAACAACAATCATTTACTGTAATAGAAGGTAACCATACAAAATAAAACAAAACACGATTTGTGGTGGTGGGGGGGGCACGGGGGAAAGGTGGATGTGCTGGGAAATAAGCCTTGGTCTCCCGCATCACAGGTAAACATTCTACCAGAGCAAGATTTTAAAATTTGAGGTAGATTCTGTTGCCTGACAAAGTTTACTTTATTTTCCATAAAAGATTAGCAAGTATTAGAGTGGTATAAAAGACATAATACCAATTAACTGACATTTTTCTCTTTATGTTATCAGAAGACTGAAAGATGTGTGAATAACTTTTGACTACGTGCTTCAATGTTATTTAATGCATGTCAGTCTCATGCACTTGTCCCTCATTTCAGAAAACACTTTTGTAATTTGCCTCATTAACAGGCAATAGTGACATAGTAAAATTTTAACCTCTTCCTAAAGTGGTATGTTTCCTTTCGTGCTTACGGCCCACGTGGCGCTAGAGACATGATGATTTTCCACAGGCTAACAAAATATGTGGTGTCAAATCACAGGCATTAATTGTTATTTCACCCTTTAAAGACACATTTCTCTGAATAGAGCATTGTCAGACAGTAAGAAAAATCTGATAGTAGATCTCTACTCCTGCTGTTATATAACACAATATGCAACAATATTAATTGGGAACTTATATTATAGGCCCTGTTCCAGCAGTAGGTATATAGCAATGGATAAAACTGGAAAAACTTTTGCTCTCCATAAAACATTGAAATGCTTACACCCACTATCCAAGTTGGTTAAAAGAAAATATAAATAAAGTTTATAATGCAAATGTAAATAAAATATATATAAATAATAACTGTACATACATCTTTTCATCATTACTATCTGTCATTTTGAAAATCAACATCTAGCTCAGACAATTTTGTGCAATCCACGATGTTCTGAACATTATCTTCTATTAGCCCCACACTAATAATCCAACATGTTGAATGATCATCATTTACAAGAATGCTTTTACCTGTATGGAGCTAGGAATATTTACCTACTTCTACTTCAATTACCCTAAATAAATACTTGGACCCAACCTTAGGCACTTAAAAGTTGATCTTGCAGTCTTCTGCTCCATCTACCTCTATCTCTCGAGATCCCTTAGAATTTTTGCTCTTACAGGCAGAAACTCATATTTGTATTCCTAATAGAAAATTATGTTATTACCTCATTGCAGATCATCAATAATTATCTTTAAATAAAGTAGTGAAGGAATGGATAAAGATCCATATCATTTAACTGAAGTCAATACTTCAGCATGCCTAATAGAATAAACATTGTAGGCTTTATTAAATTCCTAATACCCAAGAATGTTAGGAAAGTAATAGTAATTTTTAGATCCGAATGCCCATAGTGTTTTTGACTTGTGGAGGCATTGTCCCCAACATCAAATATTGAAATGTCCAAGGTCAGAGTGTTTCCAAGGAAGTTGCTAATCATAACATGCTTTTACTTTTACATGTTATATTTTATAGCATGCTTTTAATTTAACAGGAAGCAAAGAGAGGCAAAGGTGTATGAAGCATAGGTTTTCAGAAGACACCTGCATTACAATTCCTGTCCTGTGATTTCTAATAACGTGCATTACAATACCTGTCCTGTGATTTCTAATATTGTAGCTCAGTCTTCCGACTCAACACCCAAGCTTTGGTCAAGATGTTTTACTTATGTATCCCATGTATATGGTTCAGCATATAACCTGAGAGTACTTCACTCCAATTGAGTTATTTGGGTCTAAAATATTCCCATTTGGCTGACACAGATAAAATTCCTTGCTCTGATCTCAGCCTGAAAGTGATGCTCTGGTGTATTTGCTGATTCTTGGCTCTTGTATCCAAATTGCTGCTCTCCTAACTCCATATCATAATTATTATTTTTGCTAATCTCTTAACACTTTCATGTTATAGCATCCTATGAGTGTCCCTTACCCATAATGGGCAATGTCTCCCAGGAGTTTTCTAGTTGAATATGCAATCCAAGCAGAGGATTAGGCCCTCTTGGTTTTGCACACCATTCTTTTTTATGTAAGCATCAATTAAGATGGTTTTTCCTTGATTCTAAATCCTTTGATGTTTTGTTGGTATATAGAAAGATAAAATGTAAGGTTAATTGATTTCAGGATGTGTTTGCTTCCTAATCCCATCCTGAGACATCATTTGTAGATCTGATTGCTGACATTTACAATAATCTTTGAACTCTGGTAATGTTAGATAAAATAAATTAATGTTAATTCCTGACTGCTGAGAATAAGTTTTGTAGGGCTTTCTTTTCTTGTAGAACACAACCACAAATTTTCAGTAGTTGTGTATAATATAAACATAATATTCACATACAATTTAGGGAAATAAATACTTAGTATTTTAGAACAGAGTGACTATTTTGAAGTGGAAAGTAATTATAAGGGTAAGAAAGTCTCTTGGTCCTAAAGAGATCTAGGTGTGATCTCTATAGGACCAAAAGTACAAAATAGTATAAGATTAGATATGTTTTGTCTTATTTTGCCACACTGCTATAACAAGTGCCACATAATGGGTTGGTTTAAAAATTTAATGGCTAATGATTTTGAAGTTAAAAATCCAAAATCAAGATATTGGCAAGGATTGTTTTCCCACAGTCTGTACATTCTGGTGCTGGCTTGCCGCAATCCTTCACTTGTATTTCAATCCTTGGTTTGTATTTCTGTCTCCTGTCATGTAATGTCCTCTCCTTTCACTGTTCTTCTGGTTTTCTGCTGATTTGGCCTTTCCCCTGTGGCCTTCTCCAACTTCTGGCTTTGAGGTTATTGTCTTTAAAAGGTCCTAGTAATGCAAACTGAGACTCACCCTAATTTGGTTGGGTCATACCTTAACTAAAAATAACATCAAGAGGTCATATTTAAGATGAGTACACACCCAAGGAATACAGATTAAGATTAAGGACTTGTCTATGTTGGGGTACAAAATTCAAACTACCATGTGTCAAGGCTGGTAATTATGGATAATGGACATGGGCTGGCAGACTGATAAACTAGCAGTTTTACAGAGAGAAGGGAGAAGCACTGTTTGGTTAAAATTTATTAAAAGACTAATGAGCTCAAAGTTCCAATTCAATGTTAAGATTTATTAAGTTATTTTTTCTTTGTTGGGCTGCTGTACTGGTGGCAGCATCTGATATAGAAACTGAGAAATTGTGGGTATTCGAGGATTTCTATACAAGAGAGGCTTATTGGTTGTCAGTGTGACTGGGGGCAGCAGGACTGCTCTTCAAGATGTGTTTGCATGGCAAGTATGCTGTTACGTTCTGCATTTCCTTGGATGCTTGGGGGAAGGGAATTCTTATGAACCTTATAGCAGAAGCTAAATCCTCTGTAAGTTACCCTTTTGTGTTATATCTGCTGAGGTGCTTGATCAGTCAATGAAGGAAGCCTTTATTGCCAGCTAAATTTAACATCCAGCCTAGTTCTATTTGTAGTATTTACAGAGAATTCTAGCTTTGTACAGTTCTAATATGGATAATCTAGTTTAGCTAACTAGCCCCAAACCCTTCATCAACATGGTTCAAATTTAAGTTACCATGATATATTAACTGTAAGTAATTGCACAACATACAAACTTTGCTGCTACTTCTTTGGTCAAAGTTTCACTATGTAAATGATAGGTACACAACCTAAAAAGTGAACAATTACTGACAGACTTTAAAAGAAGCCATTTCTTTCAAATTGGTCACTGTGCCATTGTTATTCAGGTCACACACCAAAACCAAAGCATTTAGTTGTATTGTCTCTGTCTCCCATGATAAACTCACATGACATTTTAAAAAAGGAATTCACCCACAAAAGTGAAATTATAGCAAAGAAAAACCATGATAATGCTGTAAATGAGATTTGAATCTTACATAATGGAATAGCCTGAGAGTCTCTGGAGGAATCTATTGAAAGCAAACTTATCTATATAAATGAGATAAGTGGTTGTGTTGAAAAGAATGAAGATGTTCCAGAGGAAGTGATGCCAGCAAAAGACTTTAAATTACAAGAACTCTCAAAGATATCTCATGACATCAGAAGTGCGAATGATAAAATACTGAAAATTCATTGAGGCTTAGAGAAGAGTATGACAAGTTTCCAAGGTATAGAAAAGATGCTCACTATAGTCTAAGTTATAAAATGAGAAGGCAAGCACTATCCAAACTACTTTCATTTTTCCTTACAAACAAATAAGAAAAGAAATAAAAGACTTTAATTCTTAAAGTTTCTAATGTTTTAACTTACAGTGTAAGAAATAAATATTAACTTTATTATTTTTTTAATTTTTCCTGCACATTTATAGCTGACAGAAAGAGAGTTTTTAATATTTTGGCAAATATGTTTAATAGTCAGGAAGCAATGATGATTTTCCCCATTGTTTGGTTAGGGCTTTCTCATCATTATGGCTCATGTGGGCAGCTTGTTGGTCCTGCGCTGGTGAGTGCTGTGAGGATTGTGTGTGCATTTAAGATGTTTAAATATTGGCTAATGACAAGTTTACATTATATTATAGATTAGCATTTTTGCTTCTAAATCAAATAGTAATAACTAGTGTTAATGAGTTAGAGATTGACAGATAAATGTCTGGAAGAAAACCTATTAGAAATACCCCTGTGTATACAAGTGATGAAAGAAATTAATATGCTATACCTTGGAGAATACATTAAACCAAACATAATTATGTTTTTCTTCTTGCTATTTCCCAATACAATTTAGTTAAATAATTTACTTTTACTTATGCACAGTTTGAAAACACTAATGGTCTTTTATAAACTAGGGCAACAAATGTATGCCCTTAGTAATATTTCTCCGTTTGTACTGTAACACAAGCTCAAATGGCAAAAATTAATTTAGGGATAAATGCAAAAGGTACCACCTTTTGCCATCTTCTGAAAATTATCACCAGCAAAGTAACCCAAATGGAAGTATTTGTTCACTGGACTTTTCTTGGAGTCATGTAACCCTTGAAAATCTACTGAAAAATTTTAATTTTCTTCTCTAAATAATGGCACCCATTGTCATAAAATGATAATATGCATATTTTTGGAAAGTTATAAGATACTAAAGGCTAATCCTAATCATGGACTCAAGTTCCTAAATTTTAACTTATTCCACCACAACCTGAGGTTAGAATCTTGCACATCATTTGGCATAATTAAGCAGAGTATGACAAACCAAGTATTTCTCTCAATATTTTCTCATTGCTCTGAGATATTCAAATGTATACTGTGATTGCTGAAGGCAAGACTTTTAGAAGACTTGTTTAGGGCTCTCTGGTCTCTCTTCCATATTCTACAGCACTTGCTGCTTCTGTCACGACTATGATATTTGAAGCATCATCACTAAGATTAACCTGGCTGTTAGTTTACCCCTTTTACTAATGCCACGGGGCACTATACCATTGCTGCAGCTGCAACTACTCTCTCTTACTCTCTGTGAGATGGTAGATAACTCTTTTTCTTATATATTCTGTTAATTCTCTGCCTAAATGTTAGTTGGTATAGCCAATGAAGCAAGGACTTTCTGAATCTGAAACATTCCCCACTATAAAACCATCAACCCTTCACACTACAGGAGAAAGGAAATGAAATCAGCAACTTACTTTTCTGTTTATCAATTTAAGATTGTGCTTTTCATTCTTCCTAATTCCAAGCCTCCCTAATACCCAAACAGTATTAGGGTAATGATTATAAGGGCCCTTAGAGCAGCTTCCCTGAAGAAAGGGAATGGTCTCCTCTCTTATAATTGTCCTTGGGCTTTGGGCCCAATCTTTCAAAGTATTTGAGCAGTAACTGGAGCCTTTCAGCAAAAGGCTATGGCAAAGTAGGTGCTGTCAAAAGCTATGGTGAAATTGTAAGGCATCAATGAGTTTTCAGCAATGAAGGATAACTGAACTTCCAAGCATATATTCATCATAATTTGATTAAGCACAATTTTTGTGTAGGTGCTTTGAATCTTATTCCATACTCTTAGACATATATGGAACATCACCTTGTATTCTAAATAACTTACTAAATCTGATCCAGTCCCATTCTGATAGGACAGGGCTGCCATGTAAAATGCAGAACACCTTATTAAATTTGGATTTCAGACAAGCAACAAATAATTTTTAGTATAAATATGCTCCATGAAATATTTAGGATATACCTATATTAATCCTTCTTTTTTCTTTTAACAAGCCCTAGACTTTATTTAAGCAATCTGTATGTAATTTACCCTGATTACTTGGCTTGCTCATTGGAAACACGAACTGTAAAACAAACATACAAATAGGGATATGGAGATATAGATATATAAACTCAAAGTATGTATTTTCTTAAGAGCTAATAAGCATCGGGATACTTTTTATTAAAATTTAAGGGATATTCTGGTATGTTTAAAGTCTATTTCTAAAACAATGAATCATGTTATTCCACAAAAATTTAAATTATTGAATTCTCTTTATTCTCAAGTTCTTTTATAAACTTACACTTACTTAAAAAAGTATTTGAAATAGATTTTCATCAAACCATGTTGACAGAATGAGAATTAAACTATTCCAGACCACTAAAAACATTTAATAAAAAAAAAAAAGGAAGACAAGAAAGAAAACTGGGGTCTGTCTTTGTCCATTTTTCTTTATCTCTGCCTGCCACATTTCCTCAAATAAAGACCCATGCCAGCATTATACAATGGTAAATGAAAATACAAGGTAGGTGTACAGATGGAATATATCAGAAACTGCCCATAATGTGATATAAGCAGAAAAGCCAGAAGAAGCTGAGTTTTACTCTTGGAATATATTACCTAAAGCATAACCATATTACATTATCTATAATCTTTAAAAATCCAGGCAAAAGGCTAAACTACTTTCTATTAGAAGCTGTATGGAAAAGAGGTTGAAACAAGGAGGAATGGGATCAAGGTAACAGACATGAGGAGGAAGTGACATTTCTCTGAGTGTGTCATTTTGTATAACTTTGACTCTTAGAACCATAATAATGATTCACATATTTTTTGCTTCCTAAATGAGCAATTAGAATCAACCAAGATGTTAGGACAACCAAAATGGAATATAAACACTAAAAATTACACCTAACTGAATTACAAATTAATAATACAGCCACACTGAAAAAGGTGGGGAAATAAGAAATAACCTAATTAATTTTGAAAAGCAGAATCTTGACTTAATACTATAAAGTCTAAATACAAAAAGAACTGCAAATAAATGCTACAATGTTATCATCTAGTTAGTAAATGTGTTTCTCACAGATAGATGGGTTGATAGCTAAATAAATACACAAATGTAGATGAGTGCTATGTGTGGTTTAGCATATGTACATATATTTCCTACCTATATCTGTTAAGAGGGCCTAGAAGCAATGGCATCCCAGTAACAATGAGCACACTTAGTACCAAGATCTTGCATTCTAAATACCATTCTCAGATAAAAGAAACCAATTTTTAGAACTAACTGATTCCAATGCTGAGACAGGGGAAATATAATATGAAACTGAAATATCTTGGCCAGAAAACATTAACTTGCTCAATAAAAAGTGGAAGCTTCTTAAAAGAACACAGGAGCCAACCACAAGAAACTCCTAATGATCAAATCTGGAACAATTTAGGAATAACATATTGATAACATTGGAATTTAATCTATAGAATAAAATGAGTTTACATGTGCCCATAATTATATAAATAACAGCTCTTTCTTATAATAGAATCCCAGTTGACAAATGTATAAGGGAAGAAGGAAATAGGAAATTGGCATTAGGCTAAAAAACAGAGTCATAATTGCTGCATTCAAGGCCCATCAATGGATGCTAAAATATGGGTGTGCAAATTTGAGATGTTCGTAGTTTCAAAGTATCTCCCCCAAGCTTTTCATTAAATAATTAATATCATCAACAATACATATCAATATCATGAGCCCCTTATACATACAATGTACTGAGAGAGACACAATATCAGTTCTGATATACTCTTGCTTAAATGTTTAACCTCATTCCAGTAATGAGAAAATACCAAACTAATCCAAATTCAGAGACATTCTTCAAAATTCCTTATCAGTACTCTTCAAAATTGTCAAGAACATGAAAGATAAGGAAAGACCAAGAAACTATTAAAGATGGGGGGGTAGTAAAAAGAAGTAATAAATACACAGTGAAATTCTTGATAGAATCCTGGAACAGAAACAAGCCATTAGTGGAAAAAATTGTGAAATTCAAATAAAGCCAGTAGTTTAGTTAATAGCATTTTACCAATGTTATTTTCCCGGCTTTGATAGTTTTGCTATGTTTATATAACATGTTAATATTAGGGGAAGCTTGTGAAAAATATACATTCTTTGTACTGCTTTTGGAACTTTTCTGTAAGTCTAAATTTTAAAATAAAGAGCAACTTGATAAATTTCAAAGATTCACACAATTACCATTATTAAGGATGCAGTTTGATTTCACTCTTCTTGGCATCTAAAATCAAGGTGGCCTGATAAATGCTGCACTTTGGGTTCACCAGGAAACAGATTAGAGACAGAAATTAGCATTCAGGATGTTTTAAAGGGAGTTCCCTTGGAATCAACACCTGTGGGAAAGAAATGGAAGCAAGCAAGATTGGTCAGAGAGAAAAACTGAGCTTCAATGCCACCTCGGTTGAAGACAGTCAACTCTGTGGGGTGTTCTGAAGATTGGATGATGCTTCATGATTGTCCTTGGCAAGGGACAGAAGTCTGCACCCTCATTGTATAGGACCATCAAAGGAAGATGACAATCCCTGAAAGGGGTTGGTAGCTAAGGGCTGTTTGCTAGTGGCATCCCCAGTATCTGGGGTAATGCAATTCTCATTCTGGAAGGGGGGTCTCTTCAAGACGGTGCATCACAGGGTTCAGTGTACTTAGCAAAGATAAAACTTAATATTTATTTGGAAAAGACTTAACTCCCCCTGACATTAAATTCTGAGGAATATTTCTCATATAAGAAGTATGTAGGGGAATTTATTGACATATTATCCAATATCACTAAAAAAGTGTATCAGCATTCCCATGGCTGACTCTTGCCTTTGACCTTTAACAAAAACTGAAGACTAAATATAAAAATGAAATTCAGAAGGTGATGCTGGGACATCCCAAGGTGATATGATCCAAGTGTGAGAGATGCTAGGAGTTTAATATGAGTCAAAGGCAGAACTTAGAGCTCCCAGTTAAGAACATGAATAACATATGTCACTCTATAAGATGATTTCCCTTAAAAGGATTTTTGGTAGGAATTCGGATATTTAATCATTCAAAGCCTCATATTACTTAGAGAGTTAAGGTTTAGAATTAAACTTGCCTACATTTAATTCCAGTCTTTGCCATGAAATAGTTGCTTGAACTTGGGCACATTGCTTAAACTCTCTAAACCACAGTTTATATTTATGCTAAATAGAATCCATAGGCTCTGCAAATGGGATTTATCCTTTACCATTGACATTCTAATTTACCATTGACCAGATTTCTTGCTTGGATAGTGGTGAATTTTTGGAGAGTTTGCAGGAATTACCTGTGTTTTCCTGTGTGAGCTATGTAGGGTTCATAGCAGTCCTTTAATAAGCAGTTATTGCTATTATTTGTACTTTACAGTTATTTGGTGTCTAACAAAGATGTTTGTGTCTAGAAGGTTTTTGAAGCAATCATTATTATTCTTCCACCATCACTGGAGAATTGTTTTATCTATGGAACAAATAATTCTAAGCAAAGGACGTAATGATATTTATTTAAAACACACCCCTTAGTAACTGAAAGACTTGTTCTTATGTTAGGATTCAGTTAATATTGGATGGGAGAGAGAATGTGGACTATCTGTTAAGGAATTTTCATTGTAAGTAAATAATTTAAAGAACAAAATTAGAGTTTACTGATCTTTAAACTGGGGTAGGGATAGCAAAAGTGGACTGAGTGTCTTAGCCACCCAATTAAGTCATCCACATTTTATTCTTTTGTGAGAGTTTCTGTTGATTATTATCTCCAATTGCAGCACCTGAGTGGACAGTGGAATTGTCTTGCAAATAATATCCTATAACCATGGTTTTTAACATGTGGCTAAAATATCTACCATATCTTCTTTAACTAGAACTATTATTTTAGTTCATATAAAACCACATAGGGCGGGCATAGTGGCTCAGCAGGCAGAGTTCTCACCTGTGATACCAGAGACTCGGGTTCGATTCCCAGTTCCTACCCATGCAAAATAAATAAAATAAAATAAATAGAAAAAAAAAACACATATAGGTAACTCCAGAACTAAATTATGTATTGTCATTCAATGAAGGAGACATATGATATCTGCATTTCCAGACTTGGTCTATTATTATACTATGGTAAATAATAGATTGCATTATTTGAATATTGATTTTTTAAGGACACTTTAAATAATGCAGTCAGCTGTCACTAGATGGAAAAGCAATATATAGTCACAGAGGCTGAGCAGTTGAGCATCAGCTCTTAAGTTCTCCATAATGAAACTGAAAGACAAACAACTATCAATACTTTTTTTTTAAACAGGAACTATATTCAATCCTTCGATCATAAACTCAAGGAAATATCATTTAAAAACAAAATCAAGTAAGATAAATTATTTTTAAATGGATCTATATTTGTAGATTTGTATTGATTGCATTTTACTATAAAGCATTACAACTATTCATAATCTTGTGTTTTTTTAGACCATTCTTCAGTATCAAAAGAAACTTGAGAAATTTTTATATTTACCTTCAGACTTTCGATTTCAACCAATCTGTGCTTCCCAGCTCTGTTTTTGAAAATTTCATGCCACTTTGATTATTTGAGAGTTAGAAATGTTCATGCTTCTGGTCTTTCTATGTCTCTATTAAATTGCTTTTTCTTAATTTATTTTGCTGGCATCATTTCTTAGCATCCTAAAAATTTTGTGACAGACTACTTGTTTTCCATCACTATCTCATGCTACCTTTTACCATAGTAACAGTTATAACTGGCAACATGCTTGCCCAAACTAAGGACTATGTTTCCTAGCCTCCCAAGCATTTGGGTGTGGACATTTGACTAAATTTCTAATCTGTAGATAAACAGAAGAACTCTGAGTTTAAAAGGAATAACTATGTGCTTCTTAACTCCTTTTTCTGGTTATCAGTTGATAAAAAAGGGAGTGTCTTGGTTTAGGACCTAGACATAGAAGTTACATGGCAAAAATGGCAGTTCCACCCTACTAGATTTGAACCTATTATTAGACTTTAACATAAGAAAGAATAAACTTCTATTTCATTTAAGCTACTAGCCTATCACCTCTGTTTAAGGTCACCTAACAAATATCTTAACTAATATACATATCAAGTATTTAACCATGACTTTAATTCAGTACTTGAGTAGCACTTCATGTGCATATAAGGGATCTAAGGTCTCCAGAGAAAAAAACTATTTCTCCATATATAGCATCTTTTCTTATTCTTGAGCTTGATCAGTAGATGTTAAAATTGATCAGTTGATTAAACATAGTCAGTTCTATAGTAACCACCATTTAAGATTGTTTCTTGGAATATAAATATTCCCCATCCTTCCTTTGACAAATACTTGGTTCCTCCTGCAGCCACATCTGTGTTAATGTGACTCAACCCCCAAGTTATAACAAAGTAGTTCAGTAGAGAACTCCTGCCATAACCTGGTTCAGTCTCTTGCTTAGTAATTTTAAATTTTGAATCAAGTGTCTGAAACAAGGAAGTGTTGAGGCATAGTTTATACAATATTTCTTTGGATTGGTGAGTTACCTCTGTCATCTCCAAATGAATTCCTTGGTTTCAGTGATTTGTAGTCAAATAAACATTAACATATCAAGACCTAATTCTATGCTTTGTGTTACCTAGGAACTCCTAGCTCTCTTTGTGTGATGTGTGTTTTCTTTAATAGTGGCTATCCACCTCTAATGTACTCTTAGATTCCACCTCCCAACTCCTATAAGGGAAAGGGTGTTTAAAGAATTGTCTGAGTATTTTTACATTCTGCTGTGTTCCTTCATCTTAAAGAGGCTTATTGATGTCATTGTTCTTTGTTTACTCGCCACCACCTCTGTCCTCCTCTTAGGGCTCTTTTATTTTATAAATTTTACATGATTCTTTAAAAAAAATAGACACTTAAGTTAATTGAAAAGTAGCTTGAGATAGTACAGATATTATCAACTTCCAGAACAATAGCCTTATGACATCTAATACAATATATTTTCAGTCCTAGGCTATAAATATGTGTGTGTATGTGTGTGTGTGTATGAATGAACACATGCGAAGGAAATGAAATAAACCCAAGTAAATCCACCTTAAAGGAAAAAAGAAGTCAAAAAGCTATCGCAGAACAGGACTAATTTAAATATCATTCTCATAACAAAAGAATAGGGAAAATATTTTGAATGGCTTCATATGCAATTTTTCTTTCCATTGTGGGTCTTCTCAAATTTTAACCATCCTTATAACATCATGTATTTTAGAAGAAGTGTAATATGAAGGATTCCAAAGCACTAAACATTGATGAAACATTAGCCAGAGATACCTTATGCTATTTGTGTAAGAGTAGAGCTTCTTATTTTATACTGTCTAATGTTTCATTTTTAAATGCATTAAAATTTCAATTAGCTACTAATTTAATTTCCATTACAATATTTATCATAATTTTTTTCATGGTAGGGGAACTGGAAACTCTAAAGTAGTAATAAAAGTGCATATATGTATTCTATAATAATGATGGTATTGATGATCAGAATAATCTCTGTATTTGAATTGGTTACTTTATTTCTGGATATTTATTTTTAATAAATTATAATAAAACAGAGTTTTTAGACTAGTATCATTGTATTTTATACATTATTTCATCTAATTTTTACAAACATATTTGTTAAGTGATGTAATTCTGACTATTTAAAAGCAGAAAAACCTTCTTTACTAGAAGAGGATGCTAGAGTTCACAAAGTTTAAGTAACTTAACCAGAGCCACACAATTAAGAAATGGCTGTCAGGATTAAATACTTGTTTTTCTTACTCCAAAGACCAGGCTAATATGAAATGGTATACCACAACATTTTAACCAAAGTTTTATGTTACTCTGCCTTCCACAATGAGTTTAGAAGAGCAGGTACCACTATTACACATCTTATTTTATCCAGGACATAATAAAATATGTGGTACCTTATGTGTTCAATAAATTTATGTTAAAAACATATGCATATAAACTTGACTGCACAGATGAATGAGTATATTTGTGCAAAAATCATACTGAAGCATTCTTTTCAGTTTATGGAAACAAATATGATATTGTTAATCTATCATGTTTTAAAAGTAATTTCTGTTCATCCCAATTACCTTATATTTAATACAGTTCTATCACAGTAACTCAAATGAGATTTGCCACACTGACTATAAAACTACCATTTTGATCCATGTTCTGAGAGCAAACAAGACAGCAAAACTCTCAACCCTGCCTATGCAAGTTCTATTGAGTGCAAAATATAAATATATGTTATGATTGTTAAGTTTCTATCAATTACATAGAATGAGAAAAGTATTATATACTCAGGTATCAAGTCAAAATAATGTTGTGGTTTTGCTACAGATACCAATCTTGTTCTTATAAAATAAAACACCTCTCTAGTTACTTACTAAGATGAGGTAATAAATCATATGAAGAATATTTTGAAGTTAAGAAAATCGTATTATCTTGCAAAATGTTTAGATGATTTAAATTTATGAAGCTGTACACATTTTAAGTGATTAAAAGCATTTCTTAGAAAAACCTTCCCTTCAAATTGAGGTTACCGTTTGCCAGGCTTCTCAGATTGCCTTGAATTAAAACAAATGTATTTATAAATTGCTCTAGATAAATATTACAGGCTCTATTTTTAGCTACATGAGTGCTATGAAAATGTCACTGAAGTGTCCTTTACTAGAATGCTTTTAAAAACACTTAGTAGATGCTTCCACAGCCATCAATCCTAGAGAATTATAGTACAGGTGGTTAAAGTTATCTTCTGGCCACTGTCCCTTATATTGCTGCTATCAACTTTGGTGCTCTAATTTGGGCCAAACTCATATCACACAGCTCTAAGATGAAAAGCCTTTCTCCAAGATTTCAGTCCTAACCAGTGACAGTTCTGCTGGAGATAACTTGTTTTTTCTCTTGTTCCAAATGTGAAATGGGCACCGTAACTATTCTATTCCCTTCTCCAGGTTCCAGCTCTCTTAGGTCTTCCCAAGTGTTCTAGTTTGCTAGCTGCTGGAATGCAATATACCAGAAACAGAATGGCTTTTAAAAAGGGGAATTTAATGTGTTGTTAGTTTACAGTTCTAAGGCTGAGAAAATGTCCCAATTAAAACAAGTCTATAGAAATGTCCAATCAAAGGCATCCATCCAGGGAAAGATACATTGGTTCAAGAAGGGCGATGAAGTTCAGGGTTTCTCTCTCAAGTGGAAGGGCACATGGTGAACACAGAGTTTCTCTCTCATCTGGACAGGGACATGGTGAACACAGTCAGGGTTCCTCTCTCATCTGGAAGGGCACATGGTGAACACGGTGTCATCTGCTACTTTCTTCTCCTGGTTTCTGGTTTCATGAAGCTCCCGGGGAGGCATTTTCCTTCTTCATCTCCAAAGGTCACTAGCTGGTGGACTCTGCTTCTCGTGGCTATGTTGTTCTGCTCTGCTCTCTTTGAATCTCTCATTCTTCAAAATGTTTCCTCTTTTATAGGACTGCAGAAACTTATCAAGACCCACTCAAATGAGTGGAGACACGTCGTCACCTAATCCAGTTTAACAACCACTCTTGATTAAATCACATCTCCAGGGAGATGATCTGATTACAGTTTCAAACATACCGTATTGAATAGGGATTATTCTACCTTTATGAAATGGGATTTTGATTAAAACATGGCTTTTCTAGGGTACATACATCCTTACAAACTAGCACACCAAGGCTATGACCACTCCTATTTTCTCCTGTGTTGTGTCAAGTGAAAGAATCAGGAAGGTGAATGCCAGTCACTCTTACTTAAAACTATTCACTATTGATATAACCAATTTTCTCTCAGGGAAGCGTTCTTTACCTACATCCAGATATTTCTCAAGTAAGATGACACTCTTATCTCTGCTATAGAATATTTGCAGAATTAAAAAATTATATCCCTGATATAAAGGAAGTCTTTGGGAAGTGATGTAGAGATAAGTAGTCTTTTAACTGAAAATGGACAGCATTGCTAATCTGGATGGCAGTGTATATGTGTTTAAAAACCTTTTTTGGAAATCTTTGGGGCATTAGAAATGAGCTGTGGTATAGGATGGTGTGATGGTTAGGTTCACGTGTCTACTTGGCTAGGTGATGGTCCCCAGTCATCTGGTCAAGCAAGCACTGGACTATCTGTTGCTATGAGAACATTTTGTGTACTTAATCATGAGCACATTGGTTGCAACCATGGCTGTTAACATCTGCAGTCGGCTAAGGGGAGTGTCTTCTGCAATGAGTGATGTTAAATCTAATCCCCCAAGGGCTTTTTAACAGGATTCAGAAAAGAGAATCTCTCTTTCTTCTTCAGCCAGCCAGCCTCTCCTGGGAACTTCATTAAGGATCTTTGTTGGAGCTGTCAGCTCACAGCCTCCCCTATAGCTTTTGGACTTTTATGTCCCCAAGATTGTGTGAGACACTTTTATAAATCCCATATTTACAGATATCTCCTTTTGGTTCTATTTCTCTAGAGAACCCTGACTAATACATTTGGTTTTCATATATTTCCACTCTGTTGCTCTCCCCTCCACTCCCACACTTTTATGAGTGTTGCCCCTTTGTTGAAAGGCTTGAGGGAGAGGTGATAATTTTTTTTTTTTACATTATATTCTTTATCTTCCAAGAAAGTAGAGTAAGATCTCAGTCTCTTTGGGGGCAATTCTGGAAATGAAAGGATAGTTGGAAGCATTTGTTCATAGAAGGAAAGATTTTCAGTACTTTCCCTCATGTTCTCACCACCTACCTCAAATTCTTTATTTTCCATGTGATCGGAAAACATCTTTCTTTCTGTGTGGATAACTGCCTCCACATCCTTATCTAATGATTCCTAAATAGACTCAGGGATAGATGGATAAAGTTTTTCCAATAACTCTATGAATAGTACAATATTTTAGAAAATCAACATCTGCCTCATTCATCACTGTATTTCAAGCATGTATATCAGTGCTTGGTTACAATAGGCAACAAATATTAAATGAATGAATAAATCACTTGAACAGAACCAGAACTAAGTCAGAGAATGATATGATTCAAATATTGCTTGTTATCTTGTTGTGTAACCTAGTGATATTCCATTGAAGTGACATATGGCAAGTAGAGTTCAAAAGTTATTAACTGTCCCCCCACCCAGTGAAATTCTGAGTACTAATTATCAATTTTTCCTCTGATTACCTACCTACCTACCCTACCACTTACTCACCAATCTGATAAGGGATTTGTCTAGGTTTGTTATTACTCTATATTACACTAGTTTCACACTTAAATTCCTGAGCATCTTTCTCTATCTTTCTCTATCTCTCTCTTCTTTTGCATTTCATTTATTTTTCAATAATATGTTTTCTGTCTGTATTTAGAGAGGTGGCACATTATAGGCATAAAGACAGAGACCTGGAGCCTGATTGTGTGAGTTTAATTCCCAGGTCTGCCAGTTACTAGCTGTTTGGAGTTGGTAATATTTTTCTAAGTTTTCTCATCAGCAAAATAGGGATAATCATATCATGCACATCATATGATAACTAATAAGTTAATACACTTAATTACCTTAGAATAGGGTCTAAAATGGCAATTCAATAATGTTAGCTAATTCTACATTCAGTTATTTGATATCATTCATTGTAAATTGTTTTTCTTGTTTTAACACAGGGTTTGGGAGGACTGCTGTAATCTCTTGGTATGGCTTTCACATTTCTTAGATATGCTGATAACAGTCATAGCAATATTAAATAGATGCACACCTAACATGCCAGATTCTGTGTAAAGCTCTGTGCCTTCTGTAAAGTTTGCCATTTAATCCTTAAAAATACCTTATTAGTTAAATGTTTTTATTTATATATTACTAAGGAAACTGATGCTTATTTAACTAAGTTAACACTGTATCTGAAATTTAAACAAAGATCTGTCATACTCAAAAAAAAAACAGGTACTTAAAACTAAGTATAGAATTACCATATGACACAGCAATCCCACTATTATGTATATAGCCAAAAGAATTGAAGGCAGGGACTTGGACAGGTATTTTCACACTGATGCTCACAGCCACATTGTTCACAATTGACAAAAGATGGAAGTAACTCAAGTGTCCATCAACTAATGTATAGATAAATATAATATGGCATATATATATACATATACACACACAGTGGAATATTATTCAACCATAAAAATGATTGAAGTCTTGATACATGCAAAAACATGGATAAACCTTGAAACCATTATGTTGAGTGAAATAGGCCAGATACAAAAGGACAAATACTGTATGATCTCACTGATTTAAGCAACTAGTATAAGCAAATGAATAGAGTCAGAATCTACAATATAGGTTACCAGGGGATGCAGTTAGGATAGGGAATGTGAAGTTAAGGCTTAAAGTGTATGGTAATGTTTTTGTAATGGATGGTGCAGTAGCACAACATTGTGAATGTAATTAACAGCACCTAAATATATATCTGAATGTGATTAAAGGGCTAATGTTGGGTTGTATATATAGTAACAGAATAAAAAAAATTAATATCCACGAAACTACACACAAACAGTGAACCTTAAGTCATGGACTACAGTTAATAGCACAATTATAAAAATGTGCTATCATAAATTATAGCAAATATCCAACACCAGTACAAGGTATTAATAATAGGGTGGTATATGGGAAGCCTGTATTTCATATATGATTGTTCTGTAAACCCACAAGTTCTCCACTACAGAAAATAATTCCATACATGTGTTAACTGTAAGCTACATGAGGACAATAGCCAGGTCTGTTTGATCACTCTACCCCACGAGTTGTTTAAAGTCTGTACCTCTCTCTTCATATCCAACTGTTTACACAATATCTCCACCTGGATGTCCATCAAACTTTTCAAACTGAACATGTCCAGAAATGAACTACTTATTTTCTCCCCCAAATTTGTTCTATTATTTAATTAGACATGCACTTTTTAATGTCAGTATATGAGAACTTTTTATTTCCAGTTGTCCAGAAAAAAAGGGAAAAAGAAAGAAATATAAAAAAAGAAAGAAAAACACTTGAATCCATCCTTGCTCCTTTCTGTCTTCCTTACCTCATCACTAATCAATCCTGTCTACATCACCTTCCCCAGAATCACATCACTTAACACTAATAACAATTCTACAATTCTAGTGCATGTCACCATCATTTCTTGCCTGAATATTTGTAGTATCCTGTTAGTTGTTCTCCCTGCTTCCATCATTTCTCCCTTTCAGCCTATTTCCAACTATAGCCAGAATAATTATTTTAAAATGTAGACAGAGAAGATGTCATCATTAAAAATAACAGAGTGAGTCATTCTAATAGCTCCCTCCACCCACAAACGCTTTAAGCAGCAAACAAAAACTGGCAAAATCATATTTCTCAAAGCTCCAGAAAATTGTTAAAGGGTTGTAGTAAGAGAAGACCTCCACAGACCAATAACAAGTAAAGACATTGAATTAACATTCAAAAATATCCCCCAAAATAAAAATCCAGGAAAAGATGGCTTCAGAGGCGAATTTTACCTCAATTTTAGAGTAGAATTAACACCAAATTTTTTCAAATAATTGAAAAGGGGAATAGTCTTCCTAATTCTTTCTATAAGGCCAGAATTACCTAATTTATCCAAGGAGATATATCTATATAGCGAGAGCAAGCAAGAGCAAGAGCGAGATTCCTCCAAAATCTTTAAGAAAGCTACTGGAGCTATTAGAGCTAATGAAAGAATTCAGCAAAGTGGTGACATACAAGATCAATACACAAAATACATGTTTCTATACATCAGCAAGGAAAAGTCCAAAAAGAAAATCAATAAAACAATTCCACTTATAATAGCAACTAAAAGAGTAAAATGTATAAGAATAAATTTAACCAAGGACTTGTCCACAGAAAACTATAAATAATTACTGAAGGAAATTTTAAAAGACTTAAATAAGTGGGTTTGGAAGACTTAAAATTGTAAGATGCCAATATTACCCAAGGTGGTTTACAGATTGAATGTAATTCAAATGAAATTTCAATAGCCTTCTTCACAGAAATTGAAAAAACTATTAATCAAATCATATGGAAGAGCAAGAGACCCAGTAAACCTAAAACCTTCTTGAAAAAGAAGAAAAAGAGGACTCACACTTCCCAATATGAAGACATTACAGAGCTTACAGTAATCAAAACAGCTTTGTACTAGCATAAGTACCTTCAACAAAACAAAAAACTTTTTTACAGCAAAGCCTATTTAAAAAGTGAAAAGATGATGTACAGAATGGGAGAAAATATTTGGAAACCATATATCTGATAAGGATTTAATACATGGTATAGGAAAATCTCCTACAACTTAAAAATAAATGGAATAAAGCTGAGAGTTCAGAAGTAAATCCTCACACCTAAGGCCAATTGATTTTCAATAAGGGTGCCAAGTCCACTTAATGAGGAAAGAATAGTCTTTTCAACAAAAAGAGAAAATTGGATATCCACATGCAAAGGAATGAAAGTGGCCTCCTACTTCATATATAAAAATTAACTCCAAATGAATCAACAATTTAAATATGAGGGCTAAAACTACAAAACAACTTGAAGAAAACATGGGGAAATATCTTCAAAAACTGTGTATTATGCAATGGGTTCTAAAACTTTACAACAAAAACATGAGGAAAAAAGAAAAAAGTAGATGAATTGGACATCCAACAAAACAAAAAACTTTTTTTTTTTACATCAAAGGCTATTTAAAAAGTGAAAAGATGATGCACAGAATGGGAGAAAATATTTGGAAACCATATATCTGATAAGGATTTAATACATGGTATGTAGAAAATCTCCTATAACTTAAAACAAAAGGGAAAATAGCTCCACTTAAAAATGGGTGAAGGTTCATTTCTCGGTGTCTGCCTATACAAAAAAAAAAAGGGTGAAAGACTTGAAGAGACATTTTTCCAAAGAAGATACAAAAATGGCTAATAAACACATGAAAAGATGTGAAACATTGTTAGTTATTAGAGAAATACAAATCAAAAGCATAATCAATATATCACTAGTATGACTATTATTTTAAAACAGGAAAATAACAAATACTGATGAGGAATCAGAGAAATGGGGATTCTCATACATTATTGGTGGAAATGTAAAGTACTACAGTGACTGAGGAAAACATTTGGTTTTCTTTAAAAAGTTAAATTACCACATGAATTAGGTATATTCCCCAAAGAATAGAAAGCAGGATTCAGATATTTGTACTAATGTTTATAGCAACATTATTCACAATAGCCAAAATGTGGAAGAAACTCATATGTCCACCAGCAGATTAATGAATAAACAAAATGTGTACTCTTATTCAACCTTGAAAAGCAATGAAGCACTGATGCATGCTGTTACACAGATGTACCTTGAAAACATCACATTGAAAGCAATACATCAGAATCAAAGGGAAAATTTATGATTTCACTTAAACGAAGTATCTAGAATATGCAAATTTATAAAGACAGAATGCAGAATACAGATTACCAGGGGCAAGAAGCAGAAGGAATGGAGGAGTTAATGCATAATGGGTACAGGGTTTCTGTTTGAAGTGTTGGGCAAGATGTAGTAGTGGAACATGGTGAAGGTAGCACAAGATTGTGAGTATAATTAATCCCACCAAATTGTATGCTTGGGAGCATTTTAAATGGGAAGGTTTATGTCATATACCTATTTCACAATTGAAATAAAGAAAGACAGAAAACAACTAAAAAGGCAATGACAATTAAATGCAATACATGATCCTGGACTGAGTTAATGGAGGAGAAAATGTCCAAAAAGACATTATTAAGACATATGGAAAATTTTTACTATAGACTATATGCTTAATTTCATGAACTTGATTACTGTACATAATGTGGTTACATAGTGAATATCATTGTTCTTAAATGCATATGTAAGTATGCTTTAGTTTGCTAAGGCTGCCAGAATGCAATACACCTGAGATGGATTGGCCTTTATAAAGGGGATTTATTTAGTTACAAATTTACTAACTTTGGAAGGCACATGGCAATGTCTAGTGGGCTTCTCTCCTGGCTTCTGGGTCCAAGCAGCTTTCTCAGGAGTGGTTCCTTTCTGCATCTCCAAATGTCTGGGTCTAAGCCAGCTCTGAGGTCTAAGCTGCATTGTACTGACCTCCTTGGAGCTGTGCTGAGCTGCTTCTTTCTCTTCTGACTTCTCATTTTAAGCCTCACTCATTGCAGAAGGCACTCCCCTTAGTTGACTGCAGATGTAATCAGCCATAAATGAATTCCACATGCTGCTGATTTAAGTCTACAGCAGTAGAACCACTAGGCACCATCACCTGGCCAAACTGACATCAGAACCTAACTCCTACAAAGTATTAATTGTTCAAGGAGCATGATATATACAACCTATTGTCAAATGTTTAGAAAATAGATAAGCAGACAGAGAGCCTGATAGGTATAGATAAATAAATTAGAGAGATAGCAAGATTAGATAGAAAGAAAGAAATTGCAAATGTGGCAAAATGTGAAAAACTAGTGGATCGGAGGATCTGGTGGGGATCTGCTGAAGTTCTTAGTATGGATTTTGCATTATTTTTGCAACGTCCTATAAGTTTGAAATTATTCAAAATTAAATATTTTTTAAAAAGTCAAACAAATCACATTTTTTCTTTAACTAAAAGCCATTCTTTGACTTTTTCATCCCACTTGTAGTAAAAGAATAAGTGTTTGAAATAGAGAGGACTTTCCACAAAATACCCTTCCCCCAACTACTCAGGGTTGCTCATTTAGCAAAGTAAAGCAAAACACCAACAAAACAAAGTGCCCAGTTAAATTTTAATTACAGATAAACAATTTTTTTGGTGTAATTACTCCCACACAATATTTGGGACATACTAAAAAATATATTGTTAATCTGAAATTCAAATTTAAGTGGATGATTGGTTTATTTGGCAACACTGCCCCACTCTAATTCTCCTCCCCTGTTCATGCCCCAAAATGAATTTATCTTATCTTACTCCCTACTACTCTCTCCTTTGATCACTTTTGTACTTTAAGCTAGTCAAAATTGCTATAATGGTATTATTTTCCTCCTCTCTCATATGTCGCATGTAGTTGTCTTTGTAATTGTTCATTTTATGGGTACATGGCATATCCCTATTTCTAAAGAAGACAATCTATTGATTGTTTTTAACTTCAAAGAATACTGTTTTTTAATGTTCAGTGTGCTTCAACCAAGACTTTTTGCGTGTGATTTTTTTAGGACCTATAAGTCCTTTAGCAGGTTTTAGGACCTTTGCATACATTAAGTACTTTCTCTGAATTTTCATCATCATCACCAACACCATCATTATCATAATCTTATGAACATCTAATAGTTAAATATATTAGATGAATTAGATTATAAATATCCAGGAGTTTAGAATTACCAGGATTATCTATATTTTGTCATGCTAGAATTTAAAAATCAAGAGTTCTAACTGAACTCTTTATTCTGATTATAAGAAGATATTTACATATCAGGAGATAATATAAACAGATGAACTTATGTTTATGTGGCTTTAAAAATATTAATATTGTATAGATAAATTACTATAAACATTTTAAATAGCTATATCAAACAACATCTTTGATGGAAGCATACATAGATATAATAATGATTATTTATCAGGATATGAGAAAATGCAATCCGTGGGTCTTATTGGATAATACAATCTTACATAAAGTAGCACTCACAGAAAATTTCAGAATATTACGGTTTTGGGAAACTTCATTTGGACTTCAGTGAAGTGCTAAATGAAGAACTATATTTAACCTCACACAAAATAGGATTTTCTAGCTTCATTAAGAGAGCACTTTCTGCCTGAGGACTGCAATCACTGCATATTTACAAGCCTAGAACTCTGGAGTGAGTTAGGATCAGCCTAAGTCTTTCTCAGTGAACAAGTTAAATGAAAGCAAAAGAATCGAGACAATAGAAGTAGCAGGAGTGAGAATTTGGGGCAAGGGACGTATAATCTTCTATGCCTATCCCAACTATTGTACTTGTATTAAATTTTTTGTTAAGCATAAAATTTTTTGTTAAGCATAAAATGAGTATAGGAGTGATTATCAGAACACTGAATTTGAACAACAGAACATTGACATAGGAGATTCAGAGACAACAAATCAATATGAGCTTTAGTTTTGGTTGGGGCATTATAGGATGGAATTGATGCCTAATGCTAACAGTCACCTATATCGAAAATAATGTGGTAGAGCGAACTACCTCAAATTTTAGTCACTGTGCTGGTTTGAAGTTGTTATGTACCCCAGAAAAGCTATGTTCTTTTAATAAAATCTTGTGGAGGCAGACTTATTGTTGGGTGGGACATCTTAATCAGGTTGCTTTCATTGAGATGTGACCCACCCAATTTTGGGTAGAACTTTTGATTAGGCTATTTCCATAATGTGGCCTCACCCTTTTAAAGTATCTTAATACTTTTAAGGGGCCCTTTATGAGAGAGAATTCAAAGCCAACACAGACAGCACAGAGATGAAACCAAGACACAGATGTTTGGAAATGCAGAAAGAAGTGCCCAAGAGCTGCCAGAAGCAGAGAGCCCTTTGAAACCAGAAGCTGGGACAGGACGGCAGATTTCACCATTTGCCTTCTCACGTGACAGAGAAACTCCTGACGTGATTGGCCTTTTTTGAGTGAAGATATCCTCTTGTTGATGCCTTAATTTGAATATTTTCACTGCCCTAGAATTGTGACTTGTAACTTATTAAATCCCCTCTGGAAAAGCCAATCTATTTCTGGTATATTGCATTCTGGCAGCTTTAGCAAACCGAAACAGTGTCATAGAAAAATAAGCCCAATTCCTTGACTTGAGGTGAGATAAACTTGAAATGTTAATATATATGCAGAGTTCCCCATAGTATCAGGTAATGTCTGGGACTCAAAACCCCTCTCTTCTTGGTTTCATCCATTTCTTGCTTCCTTATGATGCTTCCCATAGTTCCTTGCTGGTTTCTCCTGTAAGCACTTTGATTAATCATTTATACCTGAATCTTTGATTCAAGGTCTGCTTCTGTGCGAACCAGAGCCAAGTAGCACCCCTTTAATTCTTTTTGAGTAATGACCACAACACCTTTGAAGTGGTCTCTGCCTCCACTTAACATTTATTGGATATTCCCTTGACTTGCTTGCCCCCAGTATTTATATTAAATTGAACTTTTTTGGGAGTTGTAAAGCACTTTTATTTTCTAACCTGATAAATCCGGATTTTCTAGGCTCTTTATATTTCCCCTCAATTAATTTGCAAACTGACTATTTTTTCCCTAAACTTGCCCCTTTTTTTATTTTTAATTATCAAATGCAATGAGCATGAGCCAGCTCAAACTTTTAGAATTCTTCCTAGTAACTCTCTTTCCCAAGGCTACAGATCATTAGGTATATTTCCTATTCCCCAAATTATTGCAGGTATAGTTTTTACAAATGTAATCTTACAAAATGTAGGTCTCTTTTTTTCCCAGTGTGCTTTAATAGTTTTTGTAGTTAGGTTTTTAGTCTTTTGTAACAGTTAATTTGCCCTTGGTTACCTGGTCCCACAGTCAAGGCTACCTATTTTGAAACTTTTGGTATGATGGGACCACACTCCTGTTGTGGGGCGCACCTAAAGAGAGACCACACAATTCAAAACTGCAAGCCAATTTGGAGTCTTTATTAGCCGACTGGCGACTGCCTCAGAAACCTCCAAGAAGGAAGATTCAGAAAGCAGACCCCAGAGGTTTTCAAGGTGTGTTTATAAAGGCTAAAATCATGTTGTGGTTTTGCAGTTGCTAGCAAGCAAGTGTGATCATAGAAGCAGAAGAATGCCGTTAGCTGTTGCCAAAACACATCCCATTCCCTCAGTTTCCTAACATTGGTTATTGTTTAACTCTTGGGGACATTCCACCCCAATGTGGGGACTTTCCCTGCTTGGGCCTGATTGATTCCTCCTGCTTGGGCCTGATTGATTACTCCTGGCCTTCCACAACTCCTAGGTGCTAATTTTTCACTGTCATCTATAGTCCTAATAATGCTGTATAAGAAACCACTTCCAAATTCAGTGACATACAATAATAAGCCTTTATTTCTCATTCACATCCCTATGGTTTGGCTGAGATATGGCAGGTGTAAACTGGGCTCAAATGGATTAGCTCCAGGTTGGCTTGCTTTGGTTATTGTTCTCTGATCATGAATTTTCTGAGGGATGTTCTCGTGATGGTGGCAGAAGCATCAGAAAGTAAGCTTAAATAGACAAGCACCTTTCAATCCTCTGTTCAAACATGTTTAGTAACATGCCATTGGCCAAGGAAGTCATACGGCAATATTAAAATCAATGAGGTGGGAAATATACACTGCCTGCCATGTTATGAACTTCAAAGTCACATGACTAAGGGCATGGATAGAAGAGGAGGTAAAGAAATTGGAAATACAGTACAATCTATCACAGCAGACTCCATTGCTAAAGTATCTTCAAGCACTGATGATAAAAGTTGGATAATTATTCTATCCTTTGGGCTCTACAACTCTCTTAAAAGGAGTTTTGCTAAATTAATCCAGTTCCCAGAAAGACATTATGCTTATGCCCTAACAAATAAGATCATGGAGGACAATAAACAAGGGCTGTTCTCCCAGAAAGCAAAACTGGAGACTGCTAGACTGACAATCAAATAATTCACTAGACTGCCAAAATAGAGAGTCCTCAGATTACAATATAGTTATAATATATGCTATGCCAGTGTACTCCATATAATATGTTCAGGCCTTCCTATTTTGAAATGTGATTTATTACTAACATAATTATTACTGTGGGATAGTTCAATAATGTAAAAAAAAAATCTTTACTTAAACATTTGGCTATAAACAGGCCTGAAAATGGAATATGCTTGAGGGATCTGGATTTGAACATATGAGCATACCTCTTTGAAACTTGGGTTGTCTTCTTTTTGGGAGAAAGTGGATTGATTTTATAATAGCTCAGGCATTTGTAAAGATGTATACATCTTCCTATGAATTCTGAATACCTTATATACATTCGTAAACCTTCATTTGTTTATGAGGTATGTAGACATAGGTAGTCAAGGAGTTGGACTGTAGAAAATCTTGTATCTTATCCATCCATTCTACACTACTCTAATAAATTAACTCTGTGATTTTCATTGACACCATTCTCAACTCCAAGTTGAATACTTAAGAGTTTAGGCCAATTA
This sequence comes from Myrmecophaga tridactyla, assembly GCA_004026745.1. Classification (NCBI taxonomy): domain Eukaryota; kingdom Metazoa; phylum Chordata; class Mammalia; order Pilosa; family Myrmecophagidae; genus Myrmecophaga; species Myrmecophaga tridactyla. The sequence continues at coordinate 131,619 of PVIY010001476.1, forward strand.
AACTAATCCCACCTACTTTGACACTGCGATAAATTCAGAATGAGAATGTCATCTAATGGTCCCTCAGAATAGACTTCAGAAGTCTTGTTTATAGGTTGAAGACGTGAATGATGGATCATATAATCCTGATCACTGCTTGCCAAAATGAAAAAAAAAGTTAACATAAAGGCGAAGACAAAACCAACAGTATCACAGTTTGAAATGGAGCTCAATTCACATTGTCTGAATCCTAAACCACATCAGCTTTTTTCAGTTAGACAAATCAGTCTATAGTTTTTATTGTTTAAAGCATTTGATTTTTTTTTTCACTTTAGAACAACCTAAAGTAGCACAGACAACATGAGTAAAAATAATTTAGTGTTTTAGTTCCCTAAGCTGCTACAGCAAATACTATGAAATGGATTGGTTTAAACAATGGGAATTTATTAGCTTACAGTTTTGAGGCCACGGAAAATGTCCAAATCAAGGCATCATCAAGGTGATGCTTTCTTCCTGAACACCAGCTGTCGGCAATCCTTGGCCCCCTTGTCTCATGGCAAGGCACACGTATCTGCTGGTCTCCTTATTCTCTTCTGAGTTTCTTTGATTTCAGCTTCTTACTTCCATGGCTTTCTCTGTTAGTCTTGCTTCCTTTTATAAAGGACTCCAGTAATAGAATTAAGACCCATCCTGAATAAGGTGATTGATACTTAATGGTAGTAGCCTCATCAAAAGATCCTTCCTATTTACAGTGGGTCCATGCCCACAGGAATGGATTAACTTTAAGAACATGTTTTATTGAGGTACATACAGTTCCAAAAGACCATTATAAAAATAGCATTGTGTGTGTGTGTGTGTGAATTAGCCAGACAGTTTGGAGGCAATGTAAGAACAGTACCAGGAACAGGAAAAATTAATCAGTACTGGAAAGTCACACAAAACATAAAAAGAACGTCCTATTCTATGTTTCAAGATCATGGATTGGCTAAAATCTCAAGTAGAAAGGTGACTGCATTTTGTGGTCCTTTATATCTTGAGAGATGAAAACTCCAAGTAACGTTAGTCATTATGGTGAGATATTGATAAGGGCTAAGGAAGCGAATAGCAAATTCAGTCAGCACAGTGAGTAACCAGGAATTGAGACACAGACTAATGTCAGGGGAAGTTTTGGAGAGACCTGATACATATATTATAGATATATCCATAAGCATGTGCCAAGCTCCTTAATGAATCACAAAAACAGGGTCACATGGCAACTAGCTACAGTTATACATTGCTGAGTGTAATTTTTTATTAGAAAAGACTACCCAGCACATGTGGGGTGACTAGGATATAATATTGTGATATCTAATTTTGAGGTAGTTATTCAGTCCTTGAAAAGCATATTATTTTCTTCATTATTAGTAGATAGAGCTCTTAACCAGATTCAACCATTTAAATATAGTCATATACTATACATTCTTTAACAGACATTTGTTTCAAACTTTCCTATTTATAATTTGTCTAGTTCACAAATCATTAACACACAAGTTAAATGTACTATTTATAACCAACATGTTATAAAATTTCTTTAAAATTGCAATAATGAAACATAATTTTTATTACTTTAATACTTTATTATCTCAGACTTTTTCCTTTTAGATTTTTCTGGTGGTTGAAAAAGAATTACATGAAGGGAAACATAATTTAAATGAATTAACTCTAACCATAGTTGTATCTTTTCAAGTTAAATAACTTCAGCATATAAGAAGCTGTTGTTATATTTTGGTATAAACCTTCTGTTAGCCATGCCATGATCTAAAATGCAATTTTACGATCCTGACACTTAATTTATGGGTATATGTTACTCCAGGGACCAATCAGTACTTTGTTACTTAATCACAGAACTAAATGTGATGTTATATTTCCTCATGCTAAAGGACCCTATTTACAGATTTTAAATAGTCTTCTATCATGCCAGAATTCATCGGAAGCCAATGGACTAATGACATTAGCAATTTTTCAATGTGAAGGAAAATATCTTCTTGATAGCCATGCTATTAAGTTGTATCTAAATAGGATAATTCTAGAATCTGTGCTTCTCCAACTTAAAAAAAATCTTTATTCGATGTCAGGTACAGAATTAATAAACAACAAGAACAACTAATATTTAGTGTCCTAGGCTCAAAAGTGTAGCATAGGTCACAAATGTCAGGTATTCAAAAAAGTTGCAATGCTTTTAGGAAAAATATGTAAGTTCCAGATAAACATCATTTTTATACTGTGTCAGTTTATTTATTTTCCTTTAGTTTTTACACCCAGATTGTCATTTAATATCTACTAGTCTAAAGTAGCTTTGTGGTATTATATAGGTAAGAATATTATTAGCCATGTTTACAATTCCAGCTGGCCCCCATTTCCCAACCAGCTCCTGAATACAGGGCCCAGATGGACCACTCTTTGGTTCTTTCTCTTGTCACGACTGTGGAATTCCTTTAGGTCTGTAGTCAACTTTATTCCTTTCAACTTACTTTGATACGCCTCTTCAGAGATCAGGTAAATTTGACTGCTCTCTAAAAGTGCTCTGTGTCTCCATTATATCTCACTACTCACTAGGCAGCCTCTGCTGACTACCTCCACTTTCCCCCAACATCCCAAACAGCTTTTGCACTTTATTACACTTCATGATGGCATGAAGGCTACAGAGAAACTGCTACCTCCCAATGGTCTCACTCAGAAGTAGGCACTAGTTCCCTTTAATCTCAGGTTTCTAAATACCCTTGTTGACATCTAACGCTTTGCTTACTCTCCAACTTCTTTTCCTAGCCAAAGTCAGTGTGAGCTCTCGTTTTCTTTCAGGTAAGAAACACTAGTGAATGTTTCTTGAAGATAATTGAATGATGATGTGGCTGTTGCAGTGTGACTGTGTGGTTGTGAGAGCCTGTGTCTGATGCTCCTTTTGTCTGCCTTATCGATGGACAAGTAAAACATATGGATTAAAAATAAATAAATAATAGGGGGAACAAATGTTAAAATAAATTTAGTAGATTGAAATGCTGGTGATTGGTGAAGGGGAGGGGTAAGGGGTATGGCATGTATGAATTTTTTTCTGTCTTTTTATTGCTTTTTCTGAATTGATGCAGATATTGTAGGAAATGATCATGATGATGAATATACAACTATGTGGTGATAGTGTGTTATTGATTATCTAACAAGAACGGAATGATTATATGATAAGAATGTTTGTGTTTGTATGTGGTTATGTTTCATAAATAAAAATAAATAAAAAAAGAAAGGGGGGGTAAGGGGTATGGTATGTATGAATTTTTTCTGTTGTCTTTTTATTTCTTCTTCTGAATTGATGCAAATGTTCTAAGAAATGATCATTGATAATGAATACACAACTATGTGATGATATTGTGAATTACTGATTATGTATGTAGAACAGAAAGATCATATGTTAAGAATGTTTGCGTTTCTTTGTTGTCATATTTAAAAAAAAAATTTTTAATTAAAAAAAAAAAAACAAAGAAACACTGGTGAATAAGCATTCTCCCAAACCATTTGGTCATTATATCAGGGTTGAGGCTTTTTTCTTTTTTTTTTTTTTTTTTGAGGAGGGGTGGTGCATGATCTGGGAACTGAACCCAGGTCTCTCGCATGGAAGGCTAGCATTCTACCACTGAACCACCCGTGCTCCCAGCATTGAGGCTTTTGAAGATTCATGTGAAAGTACAACAATGGGATGCCTTTGCTTTGGTCTACTATGCCAAATCCTCATTAAGACAATAGATTTCATGGCATGATGTAAGATATGTCAGGGGGGAAGGGTATTGTTAGAGATATATATATATTTCATAAAAGCACATGGTTCCTAGTAATACCTGTGTGCACTATGCAAAGCATTTTGTATTTATTACCTTACTGTTCACAGTCACAGTATGTGCACTTAGTGTACACAATAATTAGTTTTGTATATTTCTATCTCTTTCATCGGACTATGAACTTATAAATGCTGGAAGGTTTAACGTATTCATCTTTGAACCTCAGAACCCTAATCTAATGTTTGGCAATTAAGAGATGATAAATACATGTTAAATGAGAAAATAATTTGTGAAAGTTAGCTCCCAAAACTAAAATTTGGATATTAATATGACCAGCTTATTATAACTGATTTAAGAAGAACAATGATTACACCATATTTATTTTCACATAAGTTAGGAAGGGAAGGTTTTCATTAGCTTAATTTAATTTTTAATTGGAAAATGAGAGAAAGGGCAGGGTAATTTATTTTTTAGTTTATTACTATTTTAACTGACAGCTCTCAGCTCAGATATTTAAATAATATAATTATATGCTATGCCTTGTTTTTGTCCCTGGATATAAATTTATCAAATATTTAATTAATCCTCATTAAAATGCACTTTTGGGTACTTGGTATTATATAAATATGAACCAGCTGGTTCATTGTTGTTTATCCTGTCTTTCAATTTCAGAGTGTCCTCTGAATTATTTAAAGCAAAAGTTTAAAAGTAGAGATGCCCTTACAATTCATTCTAAATAGCATAAGAAGAAATAGGATTTCAAGTGAATACTGAAATTTAACAGAATACTAATCTTGAAATCTGCAAGTGGATTTGAGAAAATGTATGTAAACCAGCATAATCTGAAACATCCAATAGGAGTGATTAAGCAATTTTTCTAAACTCATATTGCTAGATAATGACAAAACTTGGACTAAAAGCCAGTAATGGTATAAAAGAAATTATATTTAGTGGATCATCATCTTGCCTGGTCTAGTCATAAATTTCCCTTTTGAGCTACCATCCCAGTTAGCCCTGCCCTGATTAGCAGGCCTAATGACTAATGCCCTAAGACTAGCAAGGCCTCCACCTCTATATGGTTTGGATGAAAAGAGCTGCTGCTTTTTCTCCGAATGACCCTTGGTGGCTCTTCTCTGAAAGGTCCCCTGTACTTTTCACCACATAATTTCCCAGCAAGGCCTGTATCTCCATGTGGCTTAGATGATAAGAAGCTGTCCTCAGCTTTTCCAAACAAAGCCCTTGCCACCTCTGCTTTTCATGCATGTACAGTGTGAAACTTCCAGTCCCCATAATCCCTCAGGATCACAATAAAAACAAGAGCATGGGACCCATATGAACTCTTCTTCCCTTCGCTCCTCCACAAATCTTCACTGAATCCTAGGTTAGGTAAGCAAAATGGATCCCTCCAATGCCCTCATTCTTCCCTTTCCCCATCCAGGACCTTTGATCCAACATAGCTGTCTGTTTTGGTTTGCTAAAACTGCTGGAATGCAATATACTAGAAATGGGTTGGCTTTTACAATAGAGAGTTATTAACTTACAATTTATAGTTCTTAGGCTATGAAAATGTCCAAATCAGGGCATCAACAGGGCAAAACCTGGACTCTGAAGAAAGGCCGTTAGCATCCAGGACACCTCTGTCATGTGGGAAAGCACATACCCAGCATCTGCTGGTCCTTCACTCTCAGATTTCATTGCCTTCAACTCCTGGTTCCAGTGATCTCCTCTCTGAACTTCTGTGGGTCCCCTCTTAGCACCTCAGGGGGTTTCTCTTTCAGCTCTCTATGGTGTTTCTCTTTCAGTTCTCTGGGCTTTTTGTCTTTTATCCTCTCACAGAAGACCCCAGTAAAGGATTAATACCCACCGTGAACTGGCTCACATCTCAAATGAAACAAACTAATCGAAAGGTCCCCCCCACAACAGGTCTGCATGCACAGGAATGGATTAAAAGAACATGGCCTGGGTGGGCCATGGTGGCTCAGCAGGCAAGAATGCTTGCCTGCCATGCCAGAGGACCCGGGTTCGATTCCTCGTGCCTGCCCATGTAAAAAAAAAAAAAAAAAAAAAAAAAAAAAAAGAACATGGCCTTTTCTGCTTTTCTGAGGTATCTAACAGCTTCAAACCAACACACTTTCCTTTCCCTCATTCTTGGCTATCTGGCTATCTGTATTTGTGTCTTATCATCCAAAAAACTTTCACTTAACATCCAAAACAGCCAGTTCCCCTGCCTTTTTTCCCATTCTTTTAAACCAGCAGGTTTAAAACTTTTTTTTTTCTTTCTTTTTTTCTGGAGAGGATATCCCATTTGAAAACAGATAAAATTAGAATGCCTCTTGTTGAAAGAAGAGACAAGGCTATTTTAAGGATGAAACACTGAACAATTGCTATGACACCCCCTGAAAGCACTTCTGAAAAGTCACATTTTGCAAACTCCTGGCCCTTTATACTAGACTGATTCCTTATGAGGGAGGATAAAATGGAAAATAAATAGAATTCCCTGGAACAAATTGATAACATAAGCCAAATTATCTGGCATTTTCCACATGATTTTATTCACAAAGTGTATTCTAGAGCTTCTTAATGTTAGGAAGAAATGGATGCAGTAAAGGTAAAAGCTTTCTTTTAATTTTCATTGTTATATCCAGGAATAGAATTCATTATCAGCACATTAGCAATTCTCAAGAAAAATAAATTTCTGCCTGTTCATTTATATATTGCAGTGATTGCTTTTATCATGGGATACGGTAGTATTTACTCTGTGTTAGTTTCAATTCATCAGTCATAATTGTTTTTTAGCATTTAGGTGCATGAAAACACCTTTGCTCTAAGCATTCTGAAACTCACAATTATTTCAGAAAGAATGTAATATTGTATGTAGTTTTGTGTGTGTGTTTTACTACAAATAGTATTCTGGATTACTACCTCTTGGGATACGTGATGAATAGGAGAACAAGAACATTAAAAGAACCCAAGAGTTTAAGATTATTTATTAAGCCTTAAATCCAGTTTTAAACCACAAGCATAAAAATCTTAACTAAATAAATATTAATTATAATATTAGTGGTTATATCAGGTTATAGGGCGACAGAATTGACAGGATATATATACATATATAATGCAAATATTATGAAGATTTTTATAAGTGACCCATGCACATATGGTGATGAGCAAGTCCAAATTCTGTAGGGCAGACTGCAAGCTGGGAACTCCAATGAAGGTTTTTGATGAATTCCCCAGGAGAAGCTAGCTGAAATAAAGGTGGAAATGCTCTCTTCCGATTGCTGAAAGCATCACTTCTTGTAAGGCCTTCAAATGATTGGATGAAAAGTTCTCTCATTATTGAAGTCTGTCTCCTCAGTTGATTGTAGATGTAGATGTATCAACCAAAGATGCAGCCCTTGATGATGATTTAAATCCATAAGGTATCCTCACAGTAACAATCAGGCCAGTGCTTGCTTGACCAAACAATTGGACACCATAACCTGGCCAAGTTGACACATCAACTTAGCAATCACAAATTGTAAGAGTAAAAAATATATATAATTTCTGAATTTAGGCCCTATTATAGGTAAGCTTGTCCTGCTCTTTCTCTTCCACATTTTCCTGCTGTTGAGCTTTAGCTAAGAAGCTAAAGTCAGTGAGAGAATCTCTCCTCTTCTGCTTCGAATGGATTGTGGTAAGAAGAAAGATGTGACAGGAAAGAAATTAAGGCTTGACATTTATGTAGTAAGCAAATTTGAGGGGAATGAGGGCAAGTGCCTTTTTCTCTATTCACATTTTGCACTCTTGGAAGAGATTGCAGTTTGTGTCTCCCTGCCAATGCCATCCACCCCATCTCTGCACCAAAATTTGGTATTGAAACATAACTAGGCAGACGGAGGGAAGAAGTTAAACCTTCTCAAATTATTCTGGATGATTATAGAGCATGGGAAGACAATGAATTTGATTTCAGTGGACCTTCTTTATACCATGGCTAGGGGTGAGATGACTCTACACCAAAACTGTGAAAAGATTCAGTGGCGAGCCTCGTTGGGAGCAGAATTGAAACTGAGTCAGCCAGGGATCAATGACAAGCTTTGAATGAGTTTAGGACACACACTTAATAAAACCTGCTTCTAACTTTGGCAATGAATATCAGCAGAGCAAGCTGAAATTAGGTGTAAAAGTTGTATCATCAAAATTATGATAGCTTTTGGGGGTGCCATTCTTACTTACAAAGAGCTTTTTATTATACATTATATTTCATTTAGTCTTTGTGACATTCCTAAGAGATAGGTATTATTATTTCCTTTGATTGATGAGAAATATTACATGAGCATTAGAAAGGCTGATTTAAGTAAATCGATCAATTTTATATAGCTAGTAAAGGGAAAATCAAGGAGGAGGGACTGTGAGAGAAGCAAAGAAAAAAATTGACATTGTATTTATATTTCTATAGGTGAATATTCATTTTTAGTCAAATTAAAGAGATTTAAAATGCATTTCCTGATTTCATCTCTAAAAGGTTAGTGATTATTATGTTATATTTAAGTTTCATAGTCTCTTAAATTAATCTATTGTGTGCTAAATTTTTAAATACTTTAATTTAGGTTACAAATTTACTTAAAACCTGCTAAAACCTAAGGAATTCAGAGATTTAAGTTGTTTTGTCTTAAATAAATATTATCTACAGATTTTGAATCAAAGAAGCTATTAGTATTATATTTGAAGAAAATCATCCAAAACACTTTCTTGAATTTTAGAAAATAAAAATAAGCAATGTCGCTGAATAAAACTTTAACCAATTAAAATTTGTGTAATACATCTCACTTGTTGATTATCACAATTTCCACTTCTTATTCTTCACTGAAGCAATGTCAAGACCTAGTTTTCACTGCATTTTGAATAAGCAATTCAATATGTGCCTTCCATTCGCTTTTGACAGGCGTCACTGCCAAAGTGTAACTCTCTCCCTCCCTTTTGCATCACATTTTGAAATTGAATGACTTATCTATCAAATTTTAGATCCTTCTTCTTAGCTGGCAACACTCCATACCTGGAGTGCCAGCCACACCACCCTCTCTAATAATTATGGGAATTCTCAAAAAAGAGAGTTATAAGGTAGAGAATGAGATACCCGACACATTCCATGCTTCTTGAGTTCATACTACTTCTCCATGACGATAAAAATAAAAGTAGATTTCCCTTGGAAAATAGCTCTCCAGCTTTTATTTCTTATCAAAAACCTGAAAAAAAAAATCCCCAAAGAAAAAGCAGCACTAATTCTCTTGATAAATGACAAGTAGGTCCCTGGAAATGAACTTGCTTTTCCACTTGAAAGATTCACGAAAGTTTCTAACACCAAGATATGAACTATGTGCATACACCCATCTGACATTGATTTAAATTAATATTTAAATATCACAATTTCAGTTTTGGTTCAGTTTTTCTAAAATTCTTTCCTTTTCTTTAGTTTCTCCTTATAAATGTTTAAAAATAAGCCAAAATGCCCTTATCTTATTCCCTATGTAGTGAATGTTATACAAACATAGCTAGTGCTTGTGTATGTATGTGTATATACACACATATATCCATGTGTATATATATATAAACATATATGTAGAAATGCAGTGTGATTGGATCTAGAATTATTTCATAATCAACCTAGGTATGTCTTGTCTGACTTTGCTTGAAACCATCTAAGTTGGACCTGTATATAAAGCTTATATAAAGTAAGGCTTCTTGACCTTGGCAGTATTGAAATTTGGGCCAGATAACTCTTTGTTGTGAGGGATTCTCTTCTATATTATATTTTAGCAGCATGTTTGCTCTATACCCATTAGATGACAGTAGAACCACCCTTCCCCTAATTGTGACAGCTAAAATGTCTCCAGACATTGCTAAACGCCTACTGGGTGGCAAAATAGGTCCCTGTTGAGAAGCACTGAAAGAAGATGAATGAGCATAGCTGCACCATGTCTGTTATACCTGAGTAGTTCACCAAGAACTCTTCTGCCATCCCCTCTGGTATACAGTTTAGATGAAGGTCTCATTCAGCAGATTTCAGACAAATATTGATGTGCAAAAATTTACCAGAATATGTATTACCTAAGAGGAAAATAAAGTCCCTAAGGAGAAGTATCCTTATAACCAATGGGCACTAGGCCCGAGATGCTGTTTTATTCAGTAGTCATTTTCTTGCCCATTCTTCTTCAGGGCCCACACACCATGGCATGTCATGAAGCACCCTTCTGGAGACTATGGTATGAATCTCAACCTCAATAACTTTTAGTTTTTTAAAAATGCAATTTTATTGAAATACATTCACATATCCTGTAATCATGTAAAATACACAATCAGTGGCTCACAGTATCATCATATAGCTGTGTATTCATCACCACAATCCATTTTAGAACATTTTTGTAATTCAAAAAAATAAAAATAAAAAAGAACCCCCAAACATCTCATACCCCTTTCCCCGCCCCCTTCATTCATTTACTTTTTGTCTTTATTTTCTTATTCATCTACCATACACTGGATAAAGGGGGTGTCAGTCACAGGGTTTTCACAATCACATAGTCACACCATAAAAGCTATATAGTTATACCATCATCATGAAGAATTGAGGCTACTGGATTACAGTTCACCAGTTTCAAGTATTTTTTTCAAGCCATTATAATAGAAACTAAAAAGGAATATCTATATTTTGCATAAGAATAACTTCCAGAATGATCTCTCAACTCTATTTGAAATCTTTTAGCCACTGACACGTTATTTTGTTACATTTCTTTTCCCCTTTTTGGTCAAGAAGGCTTTCTTAATCCCATGATGCCAGGGCCAGGCTCATCCACAGGAGTCCTGTCCCACATTGCTAGGGAGATTTTCACCCCTGGGAGTCATATCCCACATAGGAGGGAGGGTAGTGAGTTTATTTGCAGAGTTGGTTTAGAGAGAGGCCACATCTGAGTAGCAAAAGAGGTTCTCATGGGGGTGACTTAGGCATATTACAATTAGGCTTAGCATCTACTTTACAGAAATAAATTTCATAAGGTCAAGCTCCAAGATTGAGGGTTTGGCTTATTAAATTGGTAATCCCGAATGCTTGCAAGAATATCAGGAATTCCCCAGATATGGAAGTTTAATATTTCCACATTTTCCCCATCCAAAAATGTGATTTTGCAAGTACATTTTTATTTGATTACTAAAAAATACTCTGGGATGTAACCAGGTATTACATTAACCTATACAAAATAACAAAATTTCATTCCCTATTCAAGTTTCTATTAATTAGGTTGTTTGAATAAACTGACCATACAGGTTAAATTAGGTAGTGTGGTAGAGAAAATATAAATTTTGTGCCAAGTGAATATCTCTTCCTTTGGTTTCAAACAGAAGTTGAAGTTTTAAAATACAGTCATTATCATTCTTTACCCCGTATTCTTATTTACCTTATTCCTAGCAAGATATGTTTCATTCATATCTCTAATTCAAGTCTGATCTCTTTTTCAGCTTCTTTAATGGTTGCTGTAAGGGGTAATTCTGATTTTCAGAGCTGCAGAACTCTGACTCTGATTCTTAGGTGTCACACAGAGACCCAAAGTTCCAGAAAGTGACCGGGTTATACACAAAGAGCTAAGCATCTCAGAATTTAGAAATAACAGTTAAAAGTCAGGAATAGATGTGATTGCTGTAAAAGCTTACAACCTAGGAAACTTTACAATAAGTCTTACTGAACATTATGTACTCCTTAATCATGATTGCCCAATATCTGCCCATATAATCTACTCCTTGATAATCTATGCTCACAAATTTAATTCTCACAGTTAAGAAAAGTCAGTTTGGGCAGGCCATGGTGGCTTTTTAAATAATGGAATATCTTAATAAAGAATCCAGTTGTTACATGAGGCAAAATGCCACATTTGAAATGAAAGCAGCTATTAATTTAACATGTACATCTTGAAATTTCTAGATAATTAGTACTATTTGTTTCTTTTATTTATTTATTTTTCACTTTAATAACTGTTTTAGAACCATTCTGAATTTACAAAAAATTGAGCAGATAGTTCAGAGTCCCCATATATACCCCACACAGTTTCTTCTTTTATCAACATCTTAATAGTAATGTGGTATATTTACTATAATTATTCATACATTATTATTAAATAGAGCATAATTTTATTTAGATTTTCTTAGTTTTTACCTAATATCTTTTCTCTTTTCCAGGACTTCAACCAGGATACCACATTTAGTTATCATATCTTCTGAGGTGCCTCTTGAGTATGATAGTTTCTCATAGTTTCCTGTTTTTTTGATGACCCTCACACTTTTGGTCAGGTATTTTATAGAATACCCTTTTATTATAACTTGTCTGATTATGGGGTATTGGGAGGAAGAGCACAGACAAAATGCCGTTTCCATCACATGATATCAAGGGTACATGCTTGTAACATGACTTAATGATGCTGATAATGGTCTGAGGTAATATTTGCCAGATTTCTCCACAGTCAAATTATTCCCCTCCCCCTTTCCATCGTGCACACTTTGGAAGGAATGCTCTATGCACAGTCAACACCTAAGGAGTGGAAGTTATGCTTTTTTATGAGGGCATAATATTTACATAAATTATTTTTATTTTTTCTACATGGAAGATTTGTGTCTTCTCTAATTGGCTAATTTATTTAATCATTTATATCATTACATACTTATGAATATTTATTTTATATTTGGGGTTATAATCCACTACGACTACTACAATATTTTGTTGCTTGAAATTGTTTTAGCTTTGGCCATTGGGCACTATTTCAGTTGGCTCCTTTGCTCCTTTGACATACCGGATCAGTTTGTTTTCATTTTCTTTCCTTCCTCCTTCTCTCTCTCTCTCTTTCTCCCTTTCTTTCATTTCTGCACTTTCATACTTTCTGACACTACAATTTGCTCCAGGTTCATCTTGCATATTAATTGCCCCAGTCATAGAATCAGCTATTTCTCCAAGGAGCTCTGATTCCTTTTTATTGGAGAATGGTATGAGAATCCAAGTTCAGAGCTCTAGGCATGCTTTCACTACTAGGGTATTGTTTCTTTTGTGCCCTCTCAATTGATGAAGGAAAAAAATCTGTGTGTTTATACTAACCTGTGCATACATTTATCTATAACTATTTTTATACATAAACATATTTATCTATATTAAGCTAAATATGAGTTCATGCCAATGTCTCCAACTCTTACCTATTACCACATGGATCATTCTAGCTTCCCCTCCTTGTTAATTTCTAAACTCCCAACACCAAAAGGTGAAATCTGGCTCTCACCATCTGCCTCTCAGTAAATTACTCCATCCTATTTATGCATATAGCATTATCAGAATTGTTTACCATATCTCATTAGAAAACAGTATATCAACTAATGTATTGTGCTTGTGCAGTTATGTTTGCCTTTAGTCTTACAGATGCCAATTATTTCCAAAGATACTTAGATCAGCACCTTTTTCACCCCTCCCCTTCAGTGGGATTGTTTCATATATTTTAATAGTTAGATTCTCTTATCACAGTCTGTATTCCTTCCTGGGATTCCCCAAATTCCTAAATAATTTTTTTTTAATTTGCATGTATTAAGCTTCCCTCTGTGCTACACAGGTCTATGGACTTTGTCAAGTACATAATGCCTTCTTTCCACCACAACAGTATTGTGCAGTTCTTCATCTTTTCATTCCTCTTTCTCCTGCCAAATCCTTGGTACTCTCTGATTGTTTCACTGCTTCTATAGTTTTTTGTTTTCCAAAATGTCATATAATTGGAATCATACAAAATGTAGCCTTTTTATACTGGCTTCATCCACTTGGCAATATGCATTTAAATTTCCTCCATGTCTTTTTGCTGTTTGATGGCTCATTTCTTTTCATTGATGAGTAACATTTCATTGTATGATGTGCCAGAGTTTGTTTATCCTTTAATCTATTGGAAGATATCTTGGTTACTTTCAGTTTTAAGTAATAATGAATAAAGCTACTATAATCGTTTACACTCAGGTTTTGGTATGAACTTTGGCTTCAAATCATTTGTGTAAATATCTAGGAGGGTGATCATATGGTAAGGCTATGTTTAAGTTGGTAAGAGACTGCTGAATTTTCTTTCAAAAGGTTAATATTTTGCATCTGCACCAGCAATGAGTGAAAGCACTTGATATTGTCAGTTTTATCATTTTAGCCTTTCTAATATATGTGTAGTGACATCTCAATGTTTGAATTTCCAATTCCATAATTACAAATCATAATGAACATCTTTTCATATACTTATTTGCCATCTATATATCTTCTTGGGGAATTGTTCAGATTTTTTCTAACTGAGTTGTTTGTCTTCTTATAGTTAAGTTGTAGGGGCTTTTTATATTTTGGATACAAGGCCTTTATTGGATATGTGTTCTGTAAATATTTTCTCCCAGTCTGGGGCTTCTCTTTCAATTATCTTAACAGCATCTTTTGCTCAGAATTTGTTTTTTAGCTTTAATGTGAACTAATTTATCATTTTTTTCTTTCATGGATCATGCTTTTTGTGTTGACTCTAAAAACTCACCTGTAAACACAAAGTTACTAAGATCCTCTTCTATGTTTTCCTCTAGAATGTTCAATAGTATTGCATTTCATATTTAGACCTATGCCCTATTTTTAGTTAATTATTGTGAAAAGTATACAGTTTGTATATAGATTCATATTTCTGCATATGAATACCTATTTTTTTCAGTACCATTTGTTGAAAAGATGACTTTTTATTGAATTGCCTTTGCTCTTGTATAAAATATCAGTTGACGATATTTGTGTGGTTCTATTTCTGGGCTCTCTATTTTGTTCCATTATTCTATGCATCTATTTCACCAATATTACTCTGTCTCTATGTGTATACCTTTATAGAAAAGACTTGCAGTCAGGTAGCATTAATTCTCCAACTTTATTCTTTTTCGGTATTGTTTGACTATTCTGGCGTGTGCTTATGTATGTGAATTTAAAGTCATTTTGTTGATATCCACAAAATATCTTGCTGGGATTTTGATTAGGAATTAGTTGAATACATAGATTAAATTGGGAAGAATTGACATCCTAACAATATGAGTCTTTCAATTTTGGAATGTGTAATATCTCCCCATTTATTTAGTTCCTTGATTTTTAAAATCAGAGTTTTATAGTTTTACTCATATTATATATATCTGTCTCAATTGTGGTGCTATTATAAATGTTATTGAGTCTGATTTCAAATTTCAATTAATTGTTGATATATAGGAACTAATTTGCTTTTATATATTAACTTTGACTCCTAGAATGTTGCCGAAATCATTTGTTAGTTCATCAATGTTTTTTGTTAATTATTTATTTTTTGCTAATATAGATAATTATGCTGTCTGTTAATAAAGACAGTTTTATTTCCTCCTCAAATTGTACACCTTTTATTTCCTTTACTTAATATATTGTACTAGCTAGGACTTCCAGTATGATGTCAAATAGGAGTGGGAAGAGGGGATCTCTTGCCTTTTCTTAATGCTAAGTGCTATGGATTGAATTGTGTCCTCCCAAAGGTTATATTTCAGTCCACATCCCTGGTCTAATGAATATAATATTATTTAGAAATTTGGAAGATACTATTAGTTAAGATAAGCCCAAACTAGATTAGGGTGGACTCTAATTCAATAGGACTGGTGTCCTTATAAAATGAGGAAATTTGGACACAGAAAGAAATGGATAGAGAAAAGAATTATATGATAGAGTCAGAAATTGAGTTGTATCAAAAGACAGAGGAGGCTATGGATTGCTGGTAAACCATGCCCAGAACCCTCATACTTTAGAGGAAGCATGGCCATGTTAACATCTGCAGATTTCAGATTTCTAACCTTTAGAACTGAGAGACAATAAATTTGTGTTTTCAAAAGCCGTTCAATCTGTATTACTTTGTCACAGCAGCTCTAGTAAACTAAGACACTCAAGGAAATCACACAGTTTTTTTTACCATTAAGCATGATGTAGGTTATCAGTGTTTTGTAGATGTTCTTTATCATGTTGAATTCCTTCCATTCATACTTTGACAAAAGTTTTTATTATGAATGAGCGTTGGATTTTGTCAAATACTTTTTCTGCACATAATCACATGCTTTTACTTCTTTAGTATTTTGATGTGGTGGATTACATTAATTGATTTGTGAATGTTGAACTGGCCTTACATATTTGGAATACATCCACTTAATTGTATTATTTTAATCAAATAATTAAATATTAATTATCACAATTAATAATGTTAATGATATAATTATAATTAATAATTGCAATTACTATAAGTAATATTAATTGTTAATAATTAAATAATTAAAATTACTTAATTATTTTGATATCTTGTTGGATATGATTTGCTACGGTTTTGTTAATTTTGCATGTGTGTCCATAAGAGATATTGGTGTTTACTTTTCCCTTTGCATAATATCTGATTTTAGTATTGGGATAATGCTGTTCTCAAGTAATGAATTAGGAAGAGTTCTGTTTCCTATTTTCTGAAAGAGATTGTGAAGAATGGGTATAATTATTTTCTTAAATGGTTGGAAGAAGTAACCAGTGCATTCATCTGGGCTTGGAGCTTTGTGTTGTGAATTAATATGATTAATTTGTTGTGACTTAATTAATTTGTGTTATGTAATTAATTTAATTGCCTCAATGGATATAAGCCTATTTAGGTGATCTATTTCCACTTGCCTGACTTTGTGTCTTTCAAGTAATTGGTCCATTTCATCTACATTATCAAATTTGTGGTGTAGAGTTTTTCATAATATTCTTTATCATTCTTTTGATATCCATGGAATCCATAGTGATCCTCCCACTTTTATTTCTAAATTAGTACTTTGTACATTCTCTCTTTTTTCTTAGCCTGGCTAGATGTTTGTCAATTGTATTTATCTTTTTAAAGAAGCAGCTTCTGATTTTCTAGATTTTTCTATTGTTTTCCTGCTTTCAATTTCATTGATTTATGTTCTAATTTTTATTATTCATTTTCTTCTGTTTTTTTAGGCTTAAATTCCTTTTTCTCTAGTTTCCTAACACATGCTTAGATTACCAATTTTAGATAATCTTTTCTTACATATATATTTAATGTTATAAATTTCCCTGAAAACACTGCCTTTTACTGATTTCTCAACTTTTGGTAAGTTGTATTTTCACTTTCATTTAGCTCAACATTTTTAAAACTTCTCCTTTGATTCATGTATTATTTAATAAGTGTTGTTTAAAATCCAAATATTTGGGAAATTTCCATCTGTAATTTGGTTATTGATTTCTAGTTTAATTTCCTTATAATTTTAGAACATACTTCATATAATTTCTATTTCTTTAAATTTGCCAAGGTGTATTTTATGGGCCAGAATGTGTTCTATATTGATGAATATTTCATATGAGCTGGAAAAAGTGTGTATCCTACTGCTGTTGGATGGACTATTCATGTATGTTAATTAGATAAATTTGATTCAATTTAATTGAATAGTGTTATACAAGCAGATACATCCTTACCGACTTTTGTCAGCTTGATCTATCAATTACTGAGAGAGCTGATGAAGTCTCCAACTAAATAGGGAATTTGTCTACTTCTTTTGCAGATCTGTCTGGCTTTCCCTCATATAGTTTGGCAGTCTTTTGTTAGGTTCATACAAAAAAAGGGTTATGTCTTCTTGGAGATTTGATCCCTTTATCATTAAATGCTGCCCTTCTTTATCCCTGATAATTTTCCTTGTTTTGAAGTTAATTAGTCTGAAATTAACATAGATATCCCAGCTCTCTTTTGTTTTGTGTTAGCATAGTATGTCCTTCCATCCTTTTTCCTTTAACTGATCTAAGTCTTTGTATCAAAAATAGATATATAACAGCACACCATATAGTTGGGTCTGTTTTTTTATTCACTTTGACAATCTCTGTTTTTTTTTTTAACTGGTAGGTGAACTTATACCATTCACTTTAAATGTGATGATTGATATAGTTGGTTTAATATCTACCATGATTGTAACTGTTTTCTATTGTTTTTTTTTTGTTTATTTTTCTCCCTTTTTATGCCTTTAATGGTTTTGATTGAGCATATTTATATTCCATTTTCTCTCCTTTGTTAGCATATCAGTTATACTCCTTTAAAATTTTTTACTGCTTGCCCTAGAATTTTCAATATACCTTTACAACTGATCTTAGTCCACTCTCAAATAACACTATACCATTTCATAAGTAGTGTATAACAGAGCACTAAGCCCAGCCTCTTGTCTCTTAAAACAGTGCTTTCAATCATTTTATTTATCCATATACTAAATTATCCAATATATTCTTATTAAAACTTTGACATTATCCATTAGATCAATCTCAAATAAGAAAAATTTATTTTACCTTAATTTTTCCCTTCTTTGATGCTTTCTCCTTTTATATATTGATCTGAATTTCTGACCCATATAATTTTTCTTCTCCCTGAAGAACTTCTTATAATATTTTTTACAATGCATGTCTATTG
>PVIY010001477.1:8167-44942 GCA_004026745.1 Myrmecophaga tridactyla
GGGGGGGGTGCATGGTCTTGGAATTGAACCTGGGTCTCCTGCATGGAAGTTGAGCATTCTACCACGTAGAATGGTATTTTTTTTTTTTTTCATGGTCAGGCACCAGGAATTGAACCTGGGTCTTGGACATGGCAGGTGAGAACTCTGCCTGCTGAGCCACCATTGCCCGCCCTATAGAATGGTATTTTGATGTTTAAACTAAAGTCATAGATTTTAAACAAAGGAATCGTGGCTTTATAAAACACAATAGAATAAGGAATTCCAGAAAATTTTTAGTAGCTGTTAGAAAATAATGCTCAATTCTTTTTATGTTCTCCTTTCTTGTCATAGTCTTCCTAAAATAATAAAATTGAAATCATCACTTTTATGCTTATCTTGGCATTAGTTGGCATATTGATTCCCAATTTAAGTTATATAAACATTATTGGCTGCTAGTCCTTATTTTGCAATTTATATTCTATTTAGGAGTAAAGTATATTTACATGGTATCAAAACATTGAGATGAAGCATTAAAATTTTTTTTTCAAATAAACCATTTGTCCACTTCTATATATCCAGATGTTTGTATCACATAACTGAAGTAACTAACTGTTGACTACTTTTTAATCCAGTTATTTGGTAACACATAAACAAATTCCCTAATTGCTTTGTCCTCAGTTTTCTTGTCTATAAAATTAGAGTTTGTTTGGTATTTATTAGTAAGATAAGACCAAAATTTGCATATCATTTTGAAATTTAGAGAAGAAAATTCAAATGCAAATGAGTATCACAATTATTATAATCCATAATGGCATGATTTTTATTTTAAAAAGATAACTGTGAAAAAATAGATGAATAGGCAACTACAACTGTAACTATATTCATAACATTGACCTTGTAATCATATTCCTATTAACTTATATGAAGAAAATAATTTAAATAGAAATGTATACTATATCTATAAAGAGCTTCTTTGATTATCTTCTATTAGAACAAAATTAGAAAATATATAAATGTTTAAAATAGGACACAATTTGGTAAATCTAGCACAGAGTGATTGTTATTATAAGACTGATGAAAAACATGGGAACCTACTTTATATAATGTGGAAAGAAATGAAAAACAGAGTATATCCTCAATACAAAATCAGATGGCAGCTATGCGAATGATGTATGCTTTTGATTGAGTAAATGTGAAAAAAGAAAATGAGGTTTAGGATGGCAGGGTCATGTCTTTATTAGTAAAATATTTTATTTTTGTTGATACACCTTTTAATTTAAATAAAATTCTCATTTCATTTTAAAGTTCTCCATTTGTTAGGGCTCAAAGTTATGGGTAAGATATTGAGATCAGAGATGATATTAATGTTTGCTGTTTAAGCTAAAATAAGTAGCTGAAGCAAAAGGATCTTTTTGACCAGACTTAAATACCAAAATTGAGGAAAAAATTATTAAGGTTAAGATAAAGAATACCCATTACTTTCGATCTCATGTTTAGAATAGTTGAGATAAGGTATATAAATGGGGATAAAAATATCAACTTTATTCCTGAAAAACTGGCTTTAGATTTTAGCCAAAAGGCTTTGCTTCTAGTGAACATGCTCTGCAGTCCTTGGTGTAGAAGCTCCGAGATAGACCATTAGAGGTGATGTACTTACTTCCCAGGATCGCAGTCTGTGCTCATCCAAAATGGAAGAGGAAAGAAAAAGAACAAATCCCCGAGCTTGAAGCTGGTTCCCAAACTATCTCTAGCCACCGTGAAACATTAACCAACGGTTTTCACCTGCCGTGCAGGTCACCACTGCCTCATCTGAAACCTCAGTTATCAAATGCAATCACAGGAAGATCGAGTATTCAACAAAATGTATTTCATTGCAAACCTACAAAAAGGATCTTGATGGAAAAGTATACCAGAATGATTTTTTTTTTCTCTGAAGCTTTATTTTACAACATTATTTCGGTGAAAGGAAACATTCTTAAAATATCTGAGTTGTGCTGGGCTGGGACTAGGGTGTGGCACCTGCCTGACAGGCAGAATTTAAGGGGCCACCAAAAAATCTCAGTAATCGACATGAATAGTAGTTTGATTCGATATTTCTTACAAATCACATTATTGCAAAAAATCCATGGTGAGCAAAATATCAAAACGTTCAGTAAGGGCAGGCTCAGAATTTTTCCTTTGCCTTATGTGCAATATGGCTTACATGGCACTGGTTTGCTAGCTAAAATGGATAAATTTTAAAGAGCGTTTTTTTAAGGTCTCCTCTTCATGTGAGGGATTCAAGTTCCAGAGTTTAGAACTGAGAAGTCATACAAAAGTGTTCTAAATTCCTGAGGTCCAAGACTGCTTACAAAGTTATGCAGATTAGTCATTTTCCTTAGCAACAGTTGAAAGCAAAAGGCAATACTTTATGAATTCATTTCCCAGAAATATTCTCAGGCTCAGAAATGTAGAGCAAATAAAGTATTTTTGCAAAGGACAAATTCTTCTCAAATGTCTATAAAACAACCTTATCGCCCCACAAAAAGTGGGACAATTCAAAAAGTATCAATGATCTACAATGCACCAATGCTGCAGGTTCTAAACACACAGAGGTGCCTACCACATGGTCTCCCACGGCTCCACACTCAGTCCGGTGTTGTTATATCATAACTAAAACCCTGGAAAATAAATAGGAAAACCATGTGCTTGTCATCAGTCTCTCAACAAAACATTTAGCAAATTGATGGGAACCCTTTGACAGTTTTAAAGTAGTTTCCCACTTTATAAGATGGAAGCAACCTGATAGTTCTCTTCTACATGCCTAAGAAGCTCTTGCTGTCTTAAAGTCCAGGAGATGCTCCAACAGACTGAAATCTTTCAATTATAAGTCCTTCAGAGGCAGGAAATAAACCTGTCTTCCTCTTTCTTGTATCCAGTGGACTGGCTTAGCAATAAAGAAAGATGCTACACTATGTCAGAAGATTAGCATTTAGCACCAACTTTGTGTGATTTGGTCAGGACACTTAACCTCTCTGGGCCTCAGATCCTCATTGATAAAAAATAGTGGGATGTTGTAAGGATTCACTGAGGTTTAAGAAGTAAATAGTCATCTATTTTTTCTGTAAAGGACCGGATAATAAATATTTTAGACTTTGCGAGCCACGCAGACACTGTCGCAACTATTCAATTTTGCTGTTGTAGTGCATAAGCATAGTTCAATAAACGGTCATGGCTGTGTGCCAATAAAAGTTTAAAAAAAGAAACAGGTGACAAATCTGATTTGGCTTTTAGGCCACGGTTTGCTAATCCCTGACCTAGTACAACATGTCATAGATTTAGACATTTAGAATGTCATTTTATGCTAAACATCACTAGACTCTAAACTCCCTGAGAACAAGAACTGCTTATGTTTAATCCAACATTGGACCTCCTGACAAGCTTAATCAGATTTTTCTACTCTTTCTAGAAATGTTAGTTTCTAAACTCAGAGAAGTGCCTAAAACTTTTATGACACTTACTAACTGAAAGAGAAATGAGATAGATATTGTCTCAATCTAAAAATTTTACTCTTTTTTATTTTACTTTTATTCTTTTAAAGTCTTTTATAGGTAATATTATTCGAAAGCCTCGTGTCCTTCCTTATAGATTAATGATCCACTGAACACAGAATTGTCAGTGAATGACAGTTCTATTCAGTGACAATAGTAGCCTTTGAGTTCGGCCCAGGTTTTCAGATACAATCTCTCCTGTACACATTTAATAACTTCAGAAAAATCATACCTTGAAAGAAGCCATGCATAGATCGCAAGGAATGAAAAGGCAGGAATGTTCAAGAAAAGAAGAAATACATAATGATTTCTGTCATTTTCCATTAAAATTATATATTAAGCCCAATGCATATGTACAAGGTACACAACACTTAATTTATTCCCTGTTACACTGCTGTATTACAGAAGTGGTTCGCAATCTGTGTCTATAATGTATTCCCTGTAATACTGCTGTACTACAGAAGTGGTTCACAATCTGTTTCTATAAACATAATGATATATATACTACTCCCATGGGACTTACCTTTTATTTATGTAGGTTGGTCATAAATAATACAATATACAAGTTATTTGCATTTTCTATTTTAGTAGTTGTATCACTTTCTCTATCACTGATCTTATGCTGAGATGAAAAAGATAAGACTCTGTCTCCAAAAAAGTTGTCTGCTTGTAAAAACAGCTAAGAAATGAACAGCTGTAAGATATAAAGTCTTATCAACCCACCTTTTAAAATAGGAAAAGGTCTCTAATAGACATTTTTCCAATGAAGGTATAGAAATGACTAAAAAACACATGAAAAGATGCCATTGGGGAAAAACAAATTAAAACCAAATTTAGATACCACTTTACCATAAGTATGACTTTTTTTATTTGGCATTTGTTTTATTTCTTTCAGCAACGCTATTTCCAAATAGGTCACATGCTGAGGTTCCAGGCAGACATGAATTTTGAAGGGACACTATTCAACCCACTACAAAACCTTTCCCCACAAATAATGTGTGCTCACTTTGGAAAATGTGGATTTTATAGAAAATCAGATAATGTGGGGAAATAATGGCAACATTCAGAGAAAAACACTGGTAATCTTCCCTTGTGTTTTCATCTCACCCCTTTCTGTGCATATACAACTTTTCTCAGTTAAGATGATACTTTAATACCACTTGTGGAATCTTATGTCACTGAATATAAACATCATCTCATATCATAAAAAATTCTCTGTAGACATCATTTTTATTGACTGTTTCTTTAGGGGTTGCACCAAATTTTAGAACTACTATGCAAATATCTGTTCAGGTCCCTGCTTTCAATTCTTCTGGATATATACTTAGTAGTCAGATTGTCAGGTCATATGGCAAGTCTATATTTAGCTTGCCGAGGAAGTACCTAACTGTCTTCCAAAGCAGCTGCACCATTTTACATTTCCACCAACAATGAATGAGTGTTCTTATTTCTTCACATCCTCTCCAACACTTGTAATTTTCTGTTGTTTTTTAATAGTAGCCATGGTAGTGGGCTATTCTTTTTTTGTTTGTTTTTTTTTGTTGTTGTTGTTATTGTTTTTGCCTTTTATTCTTTTTGTTCTTTTTTTTTGGCTTTTTATTTTTCTTCTTATTTTTATTTTTTGTTTGTTTTTAAAGGAATTTTTTTCTTTCCCTCTCTCTCTCTCTTTTTTTTTTTTTTGGCCATGAGCAGGCTCCAGGAGTCAAATCAGAGTCTCCTATATGTCAGACAAGAATTTCACTACTGAGCTACCCGTGCACCGTATTCGTTTTTAAAAAGTGAAAAATAACAAGTGTTGAGGAAGAGAAATCAGAACTCCAGTTCATTTTTAGGGTGGAAATGTAAAATGATGCAGCCCTGTGGAACGTAATAAAGTGGCTCTCAAAGAATTAAATATGGAATTATCATTTACCACAGCAATCCCACTTCTAAGTATATTCCTAAAGAAAATGAATATAGGGTCACAGATACTTGTACATCGATGTTTATTGCAGCATTATTCACAATAACAAAGCTGGAAATAACATAAATGTCCATGAATAAATTAATGGATAAAGAAAATGTGGTACATATGATGGAATATTATTTGGCCATAAGTAAAAATGAAGTTATGAGACATGCTGCATCATGCAAGAAACTTGAAAACATTGTGCTCATTGAAATAAACAAGACACTTAAGGACAAAAATAGCATGATATCATTTATAAGAGATGACTAGAAATGGAAATTGTGAAGAAATAGAAAGCAGATTGTAAGAAAGGGGTGGGGAGTAGGGAGGGGAGAGTGTTTGTAAAAAGGAAAACAAAAATATTGCAATGCATTAGGCAAGCAAGAATGAATAAGGTAAGAAAAAAGCAGCTAATGTTGAAAGTGGCTAGATGAGGATTAAGTACAAAAGTGCCCAGCCTCAAGGTTTCAGATTGAAACGTTGCTATTTTAGAAGGGAAAGCCCCCTTTTCAAACCCTATCCCAACACATAGCTCGTGGTAAAGAATCCCACTGGGACATTGGCTAGAAAGCAGGTTAGTTGAAGAGACTACTCTTAGGT
Source organism: Myrmecophaga tridactyla (assembly GCA_004026745.1). Lineage (NCBI taxonomy): Eukaryota > Metazoa > Chordata > Mammalia > Pilosa > Myrmecophagidae > Myrmecophaga > Myrmecophaga tridactyla. The sequence continues at coordinate 14,225 of PVIY010001477.1, forward strand.
AGGTTCCTAACACTCTTAGGTGTTAATGATGAAAGAGAATATCAACAAAAATACTAATAACCAGATTGGAAATAGAGGTCCTTTTCCTGAAGTTTCTTATCTACATTGTGATAAAATCAAATGCACTAACTTATTATCTAGGTGGTACCATTTAAACTGTTCATTTTCTAATAAAAACCTAAAAACATCTGTTTTTCACTTGGAAACAAATCCACCACCATTATTGTAATTGAGGAATATGGAAATCAAAGAAGGGACAGAAACTGAATTTTTGAATAAAGTTTTCAAACGAAATATGAAAATGTCGTAAATAAACACCTGGAGTTAACATCTATCTTATAAGTGCCCCTAGTAATTTGTGACTGGAGTTTGAAGGTCCTACTTACATTTCTAAAAGGCTTGGCTATTTCCTAAGCTGCTGGTTCAAGGCTTGGGAATTCACACTCTTAAGGCTACTCCAGAGAACAGTGCCCTTATCCTAATAATTAGTGTCCACAAAGAAGAAGACCTACACGGTAATTTCACTTTGAGTACAAATACTGTACAGATAAGACTGTCTGGGCTTCTAAAACACTCAGATGCTGCTAGAGGAATAAGGTTCTGTGCTGTCCCTTTAGTTCAAGGCACACGTGCCATCCCTTTAGTTCCAGGCCATTTCAAAACCATATCCTGTGTGGGTCAGTGACCAGGTAGGTGCAGGGGATGGTTACAATGGACTGTAAATGGCTCTGCTAGCCTGAGACCAGAAGGGCAGGGGTGATTTTATTGCAGAATAAAAGAAAAGCCAAATATACATAGCGTTAGGAGAACATAAAGCACGTTATGTGCCAGTTGGCAGTACCCTAAATGATAATGATGAGTCTTTATACAGTTTTTGGTGATAATGCATTTGATACTGATTGCCGGGGTCACACTGAGGAAACAGATTGTTTTTTCTTTTGGCTGTAGTTACCTATCCCTTCCCTGGATTGCCAGTTTGGGGCTGTTCATGCAAGTACAGGACCAGAAAGATAATAAAAACCAAATGAGTGCTTGGCACATTTCTCAGACTGTAATGAAACCAGAGTAATCGAGAGAGTCAGCAAATCAGTTATCAATCAAATGGTGAATGTGGTGGGCCCAGATGCCAGGTCTGATTTGCTGTTGTAGTCTAGAGAACCCGTTTCGTTTTCATTCTTGATTATTTTTTATTTGGTGTTTGCATTATTTGTAAACCAAAACATACACACGGCCCTGCTATGTTATCCTTACACGTTGGCTTGATATATTCATTTTTTAAAAGGGATCTAGATACCTAAAAAATCTGGACTTAAAAGTGTAAAAGGAAGCAATGAGCTAACTGCAAAACAAGAAGAGAACGGGACACTTCAAATAACATATCAGTTAATCTAAATAGATTGCAAATTCACTTCCCACTCAACTCTAATACTAGTCCTCTCTGATAATGGAAGGAATGTTATTGCAGTTTTCAGAAATAAGGAATTTATTGAGAAATATAACCAGAGGAGAAGGTAAATCCAAGAACTTTGATTTAAAGAAAATGTTGTTCCTCTTGAATTTTCATTCACCTCTTTTTCCCTCTGTCATAACTTTCTTTTATTTAGGAAACACAATTAAATTGTCTTTCTTTCCTCCTCTTTTTGCTAAATAAGAGACTGTTCCATGTAATCAGACTGGGTTCAGAACAAAAGTAATCCTCACCCTGTTTCTGGTTTTTTTTAAATGGGAAGCTCAAATGTTTAGACATATTTGGTCCCAAACGTTTTGCTAAATATAAATGTTCACAAAAAAGTCATCCAACTCTCAATTTTTATCCTTTAGCTTCTGATAAAAAAAAAAAAAGAAAAAGAAAAGGAAAGAACTGGCTTTAACCACAATTTAAGTGAAAGAACAGTTGCTTCTCTCCCACTGATAAAAATTTCAGCACTGTGGGGAAGTTCCCCTGTTGCTAATATAGATATGGTGGGCCCAACAGACAGGTGGAGTTAGCAAATAAATGTTCATTTCTTCCTTTTATGACTCGATGTTATCATGAGGGAAATAGAGAACATTTCCACAACACAGCTGTGTGGATTTCTCCAGCTCGTCTATCAAGATAACGCAGCGTGTCTTAATTCCCTGCAGTTTGGCAACCAATAGAGATCAGTGCAGGAGATATAAGACTACTTGTAGTTCTTGGCTCTACAAGAAGTGCAGGTTGTGTTTCAGATTTTGCTACATATATCTATCAATTTTAAGAGTCTCTGGAGTTACGTGTAGGATAGTCTGGCTCACAGAATCATATAACCATAGGACTGGATAGGATTTTAGAGGTCATGTAGTCAATGTTTGAATCCCCTCTCTACCTCCCTGACAAGTTATTTCCCAGTATGTGCTTGTATACCTCTGGTCACAGGGAACTCACTACTTTTCAGAGAGACTTTTCTGATTTTGAAACCTCTAATTTTTAGATTTTTTATTATGTTTATTTCTAAATCTGTCAAAATATATGGTTTACTTATTATTCCTAGTTTTTCGCGCTGCGATCACCTATAAGAAATCCGTTCTTTTTTATACAAAACCTTATTTAAATTCTTGGAACTAGTCATCAGGTTTGTGAGAAACACCCTAATTGTTTTCATAATGCCTTCTTTGATAGGGTTTTAAGTTTTTTTTCTCTTTTGAATATAATGCAGTTTGTCAAATTTCTTCTTATATCATGAAATGTGGGCCTCAGTTCAATACGTAAAGTGTGATGACATCATTGAGGAGTAAAGTGGGCCTGTCCCCTTTGCTGAGCAGATTCCAGGGCTTTGTAAATTACTCTTCAGTTTTCCTCTGACCTCAGTCCAGCATCAGAAAGAGAAAGCAAAGATATCACTAGCCATTCTTAGGAGCCAAACTCAGCTAATGCAGACAAATAGTAACAATTTTTACTTTAAATTTCCTCCAAAATAAAGGATTTCCAAGAAAAAAAAATCCATTGATGAAAAGCCAAATTTGCCATCTCCCCTCATCACTCAGTGGTTTTTGCACTTTTCCCAGTTAACCAGACTCGATAATTTATAAGCAAATTTACTCTCCTCCTTGTTTGCTATATCCCATGAGTTGTCTAATTTCACCTCACTCCTGCTATACACCATTCTTGTACCTGGGACTGCGTGGGTAAATTAAAACCTTTACAACCTCATATCATTAACTTTAGTGGCATCTAGCTCAATCCCCCAGCTAGCTTAAATCCCCGCTTTGTCTACATGATTCTCAAATGCAGTTGAATTGACTGGGAGCAACTGAGTGGTGGAGATGATAATAAACAGAAAAACTCACATCCAGTTCAAAAGGGTCTCAACTCTCCTTCCAAAGATTCTTACAGAGTAGAATTCAGGTTCAATATTGCCAGAGCCAGGTTTTCAAGAGACGCACAGACCCATATTTAAAAAAAAAAAAAAAAAAAAAAAAAAACTCCATTGAATTTGTAAGGTTGGCTTTTTTACTTTTATTTTATTTTATTTTTGTCTTTTCTACCAAATATATTCCATGGGCCAACACTTTGGGACCTTTGTTCTACTGCCACATTTTCTGTTATCTCAGTAATTCTAATAACCTGGAAAGCATTAAAGACCTAAAATGGTGCTCTATTTTACTTAGGCTCTATGAATGGTGTTTATAATGGAGTAAGCAACAATTTTGCAAAAGCTTATGATATAATGTTAAATAAAAAGATACTTATGTGCATTGTATGATTAACAGCTATAGCATTAAAAAAAAGAGACAATGAAAATGGAATGGTGAGTTTGGATGGAAAGACTATAGGTGATTTAAAGTTTTTCTCCTTTTTCCTATTCAACATTTTCCTAATACTGTTCTACGAGTCTATATAATTTCTAAAAAGAAAATGATCATAAATATATCTCAACGATTTCAAGTAAGTGAAAGGCAAATAAGAATGCAGGATGTATTGAGATGAGAGGAATTTCTTGATATGTTAACCTTCCCTTGTAGCATGTCTGTACTTTTTAGTCTTATGTTTTTTTTTAAATAACACATGCTCAAATTATCCTTTTTTTTCAGAAGCTATTTCAGTAGAAAGACTAGAAATGTGATTACAGCAAGTTGAAGGGAATAGCAATGGAAAAGGAAAAATGTTGTATTTGTTATAAGTGTGAAATAAGAGGGAGAATCATATACTATATTCAAGGTTGATTAGATTTTTCATGCTGGCTTTTTTTCTAATGGAGTTTGATATATTAAAACCTAACATTTTGAGCACTTACCAAGGTAACTCCATACTAATGATAAAGAAATTCAGGCCGGGTTAAGCCAAGTCAAGCATCAGAGTTACTAAGTATTAGAAGCAAGTATAAGACTGAGTCATTCTGCCTCCAAAACTGTCATGACTGCCTATTGCTTAGAAGCCAAATAATCTCAAGTCAAAAAACAACAAGAAACCTCCCTGCACACTCTCACCCAACAAAGCGAAACAAAGCAAAATTAGGAGTTGGTGCTTTGCTAGTATATCTCTTGTCTCTCCAGATTTGTAGCATGCTAAGTCAGTGTGTCAGCATGAACCATGGTGTTTCTGCTGAACAGTTATTTTCTTTTTGTATTTTCTTTCTTCCTTTCCTTCCTCCCTTTCTTTCTTCCTCCCTTCTTCCCTCCCTCCCTCCTCTCTCTGACACTGCTATGCAAAGACTGCGGCTGGCAACTTTGAATAACACAATCACCATTCCCATACCAGCTGTACCTCAAGCAGTTATCAGAAAACTCAAAGGACTATTTGCTTTGAGCTTTCTTTAATGAAGACCCTGTATAAACACAAATGAGTCTCAACACTGTTGTAGCAAATCCAATGTAGCCTGATATTTTCAGGCTGGCTGATTCCTGAAAGCCTCTATCTCATAGTGTGATTCATACTTCCTGGAATTGTTTGTTATTATGATTCTGCATGTGCTGGGCAGTGAGAGTGCAGACTGGGCTAGGACTCCAAATGGGGCTTTTACAGCCTGGTTTGAACAACAGCTCATAAATAACTCCAGCCTTTTTCAGATAAGATTGTTGATACACACAATGGCCCTTTATTTGTCATACATATGGTTAAATATATCAATGAATTGTTGGCCCCTAAATCACTGGATTGGGTGAGGGCCCTCCCGCCAGAAACCATTCTGATGCCACACAGCTTTGATGCATCATGTCTAAGATCTAGGCAAGAACTAAAAAGTAAAACCAAAAGAATGAAGAATTGTAAGACTTAAGTATAAATGTTTACTTGCAACCTTATCAGAGAAAAGATCTGAATGCCTAACAAGTATTCACACTGGCTAGAAATCGCTCACAGCTACCTAATAAAGCACTGTTTATTTTCTCTTGAAGAGGCTCGCTCCCTCGGCCTCCTTTTCTTGCCAACACATGACGTTCTATGGGGCAATTTCCAATTACTGCTGCTGCCAGCCAGCTGCACACCAAAGTAGTCAACACAGTGGTCCTGGAGAGCACCAAGACGCCCTGCTGTCAGCTGGTTTGCGTGATGCAGCCTCAGCAACGTGACGCTCCAAATGCCCCTGTGTTCTCTGGCTCTCATTTGGCAGTTTGAGGAGACCACGAGGACAATGCCAGGAGGGGAGCCAGGGGAACTGCATGCCAGAGCCAGCAGGTGGCAATGGCCAACACTAGCTTAGAGAGGCAGACCAGTCTCTCCAGCAGTTAAAACAGCAAACAGAGGTGGGAGCCAATGCTGCCCTTGTTATCCAGTATATGGGCGTTGTTATAAATGACATCAGAGCCCCCTGTACATTTCATATTGGGCTTGTTAGCCAGGTGGCAGTTATACCAGAGTCATCATGGCTCCAAGCAAAGCGTATGCTATATCGTTTAACTTACATTTGAGGCCAGGGTATTACATTTCTTGTAGAGTCTCAGAGATAAAAATAACAATGATCTCTGTTATTTATGTTGTACTATCCTGGAAGGAAGTTAATGCACCTGAAAGACAGCAACTAAATCAGAATTAAAACACTGCTCACAAGAAGATAAGGAAGAGCTAGCTATCCCACCATTTTAAAAATGAAAAGCCTAAGATGTAGATACTATGTTTCGGACTAGGATGAGACAAAATTTGAGATAGAATCAAGATGAAAATCTGGGAATCCTAAATGACATATTCATACAAAATCCAACATACGAGTTGAGGCAGTAAGTAAAATTCTGAGCAATGCCAGACAGTACATTTGTGTCCATATTATAATCATCTCAAATGACTGAAAAGGCTGAAAGACAATTGAAAGCAGGCCTTTTTTCTTAGTTTTGACCTAGAATAGGATTAAATTGTATTAGAGAAATGAAACTTGTTCATTATAAAACCTGTTCTAAATCTTTTTAAGGACAGAGGTAATATGAAATGCAGATGTTATAAGAGATGTTTTCCAAGTTGGAATAAGTTACAATAAGTTTTGAGTTTCTGAAATGAGCAAGGCCTATCAATCAGCAAATATTTATTGCCTACTTTTAATGGATTCAGCATTGTTTTTGTACTTGAGTATTGTATAAAAAGAAAAGGGCCAAGACTTTGTTTTTAGGGATACTACGATCTGGCTGACAAACCAAAACTTAGAAAGAATTGCCAGCCAACGTAAAGGAGACTGTGCATTTGAGAATAAATTCTTCCTGCAGTCAGACTAAGAGGAGGGAAGAGATTAGTGAGGCCTGGAGAAGTGCAGGGAGGCTGTGTAGAGGAGGAGAAATGAACCGGTTTGGGTTTAGCATGGATAAGACTGAGTTCTAAAGGTTGCACGATTTAAAGCCCTAGCCTAGGAGGCAGAGTTTATTTGCCACGACATAATGATGGTTACCATATCAGCGTCAATCATGAGAATCAACCTAATATAACATGCCAGGAGTTACATTAGAGTAGTGCTGAGCAAGACATGTTGTGATGGTTTTAAAAGTAGAGAAAAGAGACTTGTAAATAACTTCTAAATATGGCTAGGTCCACTCAGATTCCATTGAGTCTTGCTATCTGGGCTTTGGAACCATGCATACCTACCATACCAACCACACTTAAAAGGAAGAATCCAATCATATTACATCACTTAACACCTCCTTCTACCTCCTGCCTTTAAAAAGTCAATGCTTATTTGTATAGATGTTTTAAGCTGTAGAACCTACTAGAAATAGGATGGGGAGCTGTGCTGGTTTGGAATGATGTATGTACCCTAGAAAAACCATGTTTTAATCCTAATCCCATTTTGTAAAGGCAATCATGTCTTCTAATCTCTATTCAGCATTGTATGTTTGAAACTGTAATCAGATCATCTTCCTGGAGATGTGATTTAATCAAGAGTGGTTGTTAAATTGGATTAGGTGGAGTCATGTCTCCATCCTTTTGGGTGGGTCTTGATTAGTTTCTCTAGTCCTATAAAAGAGGAAACATTTTGGAGAATGAGAGAGATTCAGAGAGAGTAGAGAAGAGCGACATAGTCATGAGAAGCAGAGAGTCCATCAGCCAGCGCTTTGGAGATGAAGAAGGAAAATGCCTCCTGGGGAGCTTCATGAAACAGGAAGCCAGGAGAGAAAGCTAATAGATGACCCATGCTCGCCATGTGCCCTTCCAGCTGGGAGAGAAACCGTGACTGTGTTCACCATTTGCCTTCTCACTTGAGAGAGAAATCTTGAACTTCATTGGCCTTCTTGAACCAAGGTATCTTTCCCTCAATGCCTTTGATAGGACATTTCTATTGACTTGTTTTAATCAGGACATTTTCTCAGCCTTAAAACTGTAAACTAGCAGCTCATTAAATTCCCCCTTTTAAAAGCCATTCCTTTTCTGGTATATTGCATTCTGGCAACCAACAAACTAGAACAGGAGCCCAAAGCTTTTTCTCACCCTTTCAATACTCTTCGTCCTCAAAGGATAAATACCTGGTGCACCTTAGCTAAAGCTCTAGAACTCAGGGTAATACAGTGTGAAATCACTGTATAGGATAATTTATCAAGAACATTCTGAGTCTGTGATCCTGAGAATAAAGCTTAGAATATCAGGTGCTAATTTTAACTTTAAGCAAAGTCTAAAGATGCATTGTGCCTAAATGCATTGTCCTTAAAATACAGTACCCAACAACTGATACACAAATTCTGGGTCTGGGTATAGGACTCCTTTTCCCACCATTGTACTTAAGCCCCTCCTCATCCCATATTAATTTATCTTTCCATATTTGCATGGATATTTTATAACTATGCTAAAATACCCTACTTTCTTTTCTTTTGCTATTATCAACTTTAACTTTTTAACATGAGGACTGTTCACACTTTTATGGCAGAGTTGCCATGAAGGTAAGCTCCAGCCATTTCTCTCTGGCAAAAAGCAAAGAACATTTCAAAATGACACCATTTCACACATCTCCTTGCTGTTTCTAAGCAGCATCTAGCACAACTTGTTTAGAACTGGCACTTCCTGGCTTTGAATTTGTATCATGATAGTTTTTGGGGAAAAAGAACATTTTGAGCCGATTTCCTCTCTGGTACCATTCTTAGCTTATTTTGTTTCATTCAGTTCTGAGGCATCTGGGCAAATTGGAAGGCATTACTCACAGCTTTCCCCTGACATTTGCTGGACCCATATAAAATTCCCCATCGCCCTTCATATTTCAATATCTGATTGCTATTATGAGTAGGACAGTAAACCTGACGTATATGAACAGAGACATTCACACTTACCTGCCTCTCTCCTTCTAGAGATTGACACCAGTTTTTGAGAATGCAGCCTAGTGTTTGGGGAGTAACTTTGATGATAGGACAGTCCCACAAGTAATGATTAGTGAAGGGATCCCTGGGAGTTCATTGGTTGAACAGGTCCAAAGTTATAATTCTTTCTGTATCCTCTCTCCCTCCAGCTCCCTGCTTCAGGTCATCTAACAAGGGAATTTTAGAACATAATGTAGAGCTTTCTGTCGCTCAAGCACATGTCTTCATTTGCCAGGGTTGCTATGATAAATACCACAGACTGGTTGGCTTCAGTAGCAGGAATTTATTGTCTCCCCATTTTGGAAGCTAGATGTCCAAACTCAAGTTATCAACAGATGGCACATTCTCGGAAATCTGTATGTTTTGCTGGTGGCTTACTGGCATCAGTCATTATCTCCATCACATGGTGATGTCTCCTTCAGTCTCTTCCTATAGCTTCTACTTCTATGTCCAAATGTCTTTTGCCTAAATGGACTCCAGTCAAACAGGCTTAAGGTCTACCCTGATTCAATTTTGCCTCATCTTAATAGGATTTTTGAAGATCCTATTCACAAATGAGTCCACACCCACAGGACTGGGGTTAGAACTTAAACATGTCTTGGAGGAGACATGATTCAATCCCTAACACAGAGTCAATTAAAATACTTTCTTTCTATTCCTCAGACAGACCCAGCTTTTTCAGCCACAGAAACTTTACCCTGACCTGTCCTTCACCTGGGACTTTCATGAGTCCCATCTTCACAGAGAAAACTCCTCATAATTTAGCTCTCGGGACTCAAGTAGCTCCTCCTCAGAGAAGCCTTCCCTGACCACACTGTCTAAAGTAGCTTTCTATCCTGCAGGTACTCTCTAACATATATCCTGTAATTATTGACTTTATGCACTTACTAAAATCTAAAATGATCTGATTAATTGGTTAAGTTATTGTTCATTGGTTTATTCATCAGTCACCTTGAATTAAAATGTAAGCTTCATGAGATCATGGATCTAATCAATATCTCTAGCTGTATCCTTTGAATAGTGCTTAGTACATAGCACATGGCTGGCAGAAACATTTGTGAAATGAAATGCTTCTTGCTTTCCTAAATCATTTCTCTCTCTCTCACCTACTTCTTCCTTTTCTTTTTCCTCTGTCCTGATGTTGGAACAGAGAATAGGATGGTATAATATGCTTCAGTGTAGTTACGATTAGGAAACATTGTTCTCTGAGAGTCCATAAAAACATATTTCCATATAATACCTCTCTCACTTTAGCTCAACTTGAAGGGATTATTCACTTGCTGGAGATAAGTGTGTAAGTGTGCTAAGCATTAATTACCCAGGTGTCTTTACTGTGTATGGGGAAGCGGAAAGGTTACAGAGTGCAAATCAGCTTGAGAAAGAGCAAGCTTAAATCACTGACTGCTACTTTTCTATTCGAAGTTGCAAATACCATACATATAGACTTTGCATTGCAAAGAAAGTAGGAGTCCTGCTAATTTTGATCATGGGAAAATTAAAGCTATCACCCATAATGTTTGACACTTTACTTTGCAGTCCTAAATTTAAAGTTGTTCCAATGAATACAGGAAAAAAACTGGAAGTCCGTATGGGTGTCAAACTGGCAATTGTAAACTCAGAACTACCATGTCAAACCCACTGAATTAGGCAAGCAGAGCTGCAAGTCTGAAGTACTAGGATCTCAAATTATCCTATGCCCAGAGACACATAATCCTATATATATCATGCACAAACACACCATATCATGAGATGAAAAAAGAAAGAAGTCACACTGTAGCACTGGCACACTGTCAAAATCAAAATAAAATAGAAAAAAATAAAATAAAGACATATGGAAGTCCATAGTGTATCTACAAAAGGGCTTGACGATTGACTTTAGGTGCATCCTTTTTATAGGTAGATGATTTTGCATTGGAATCTTTTCATAAGCTAGAGGAATTCTTCAAAAGGGCAACACTACTGTGAGGAACCATCATTTGGCCCATCTGCTAAAGAACTGTGGGGAATAATGTCTGCCCTACCGGCCTCAGCAATCCACTGCATTAATAGAACATAAGTGCTTATGCAATGGCACTGGATCCGTGGCAGCTGTTTGTTCAATGTTTCATGATTTTAGCCACATCTGCTCCAAATGAGTGTTAATATTGCAGTGGCATCCACTAAGGATGGGCTCTGTCAGCTTTGCTGAGGATCAGTGTGACCCCAACGAAAATGGAAAAGCACTCTGTCCCAAAGTACCATCTTTTAAAAAATCCTTGGCTTCTTAAACTATGGGTTATACCATCCCTCCCCCTATCCTTTTAGCTTTCTCCTCTTCAGCGCCCCAACCCCCTACCCAGATAAAAACCCAAGTCAGTGAATCTCAAGGAGAAAAATTGCATTTATTTCTGGCACCCTGTCCAGCAATGTCAGATAACAGTTTATTCATCCCCCGGCCCCTGGATGACATTGAAGCATATCAACAGTGACAAAAGTATATTGAATAATTATCTTGAAATTAATACATTATCCCAAACTTAAATAAATGTCAGCTGATCAATATATCTTGGAATGGAAAGGGAAGAGAATGTGAAGGGCATCGCTTCATTATTCATTAATTTTAGAGTAATGTAGGCAGATGAAATGGTTATTTCAGAGCACTGCTATTATACTCACTGGCATTTTAAATAACTCCCAATATTTAACGGTATATATTCCCTTGTTGGAGCAGCTTATAGATGTTAACACTTTGGCTTCCAGATTCTGCTGGTCTACAAAGTCAAGTGACAATATTCAAAGATCATTACTTTTATTTCTCTCTTTAAAAAATGCCTTTCCATTTTCATTGGTAACTGGTCGCATATATTCATCTTAACCCTTCATGAAATAGCTTATTAATGTTGCAGTCTTCAGGGTTCTAATTGTTCCATTAATCATATTCCCAAGGATAAAATAAATAACTCATTATATTTCTTGTTGTCTAGTATGTAAATGAGATGTATAGGGTTATACCTCCCAGAACTTATATAAACTTAGGTAGGGAATCTTTTGAAGGGAAGAAGGTATATATCATGAAAAAGTCAGTAGCTAAATTACAATCATGGAAAGTAATTAATGCAAATGTTTATTTTTAAATATAAATATTTTACTTTCATTTTGTCGTCCCATTTAAAATTAGAAATCAGTATTGTTCCATATGCTTAGTGTAATATATTATAAATATAGCATGTTGGTCTTATTTGAGCAGATCCCACCTCTCAATAAAATAAAGCACTGAAGAAGTTACCAAAAATTTTGGAAATATGTTAATGTATAGATAGTGTCTGTTAAAAATTTTAAAACCTGAACCCTATTATTAGTTAGCCCTGAAATGATTTAATGATAGAATTCGTCATTTCTGATTAATAAAAAGGAATATCAGTAACCATAAAACCTGCCAAAATAAAATTATCACCCTGGGGTTGCTGAAAAAGGAGGTCCTTTCTAAAAAATTCTTTGTAGAGTTATTTATTGATAAGTGGTGAAATTTGCACAAAGCAAATACTCATACAAAGACAAGTGTTTTTTCCCTATCAGACCATGCTTTAAAGACATTTAATTACTAGTGATGTGTATTACTAAGTATATGTGTAAGTTAAATGTGAAAACATTCTTCATTATGCGGCTTTGTAATTTCTGACTTAAATGAAGTCTTTGACTTATGTGACTCTCAGGCAGATGCCCTGAGGGAGGTCCTCAGTTTACCAGCAGTCACCACAGTTCTTACCTTTTTGTTTTACAGGCTCAGTCATTTCACCCAGTGCCTGTCTACCTGTGCTGAGACTCAGGGCAGTCTATGACCTCAAAATAGAGAAACACAATTTTTTAAAACCTCAGTTGTTCTGTGACTTGACGGAAGTGAATTGAAAACACAGAGCTGATATTTTCTTAATATCTCTATAACAACTAATAACACGATTATTGTATATCCTGGAATGTGGAACATTTTACACAATAGCTCAAGGATAATAAATCGTATGTGAGTATTCCTAAAATTTTTCATGTTCTTTTAATGACTTGGCAACCCTTAATATTTTTTCCTTATTGATCTGCTGGCTATTATATTCTGAAAGTCCTTACTCCCATATTGTGCATCTGAAATGATATTCTTTTTCTTCAAATCTCTCCATCTTTCTCTGGGATAAAATCCCAGATTATAGAATCTCTCATCCATGAAGAATTCACTGCCCATTTCAGCCCACAGAGGCCTTTTCAACTTCTAAAGCCATATTTTTCAAAGCACAAAGTCCATGGATGATCTGCATCAGAATAACCAAAATTAAATTTAATTTAAATTAATTTATTGAAATTAGAAATACCCAGACCATCCTCAAGAAATACTGAGTCAAAATTTAATAACCATTGCCAATAGAATTTTATTTTTCGTTGGCATATTAATTATATAGTGTCTGGGAAATTTCTTGCATTGTTATGTATCTACCCTATTCCAGGAACATTTTTTGCATTGTTTCTTCTACTAGATTATAAAATTTAAGAATAGGGACACTTTTATTTTTCCATCCTTTCACCGCCTGCTACACAGACAAACATACGTATTCAAAGACACCACAGATTCTTGCCCAAGATGTGCTCAATGAACATTCTGATGATTCATCTGAATGTATGAAGGAGAGATGTGATGCTCTAAACATGAGAATGTTCCTATAATGAAATTTGGCTTAGGATGTGTGAACTTTCCCCATATCATTAAAAAAATACTTTGGATACCAGTTTGAGAATCTCCAAAACCTGTATCAATCAGGAGTCCAACAGAAAAACAGATAACACTCTCTAAATAATGTAACTGGAGTAAGGTTTGATTACAAAGTACCTATTTACAGAGGTGTGAGTACAAGGGGACCACGAGAGACAGTACGATCATCTAAAGCTTCGTAAAAAAAAGGGAGGTGAAGGATAGCTGCTAGAATATATGAAGTCCAATAAACCCAGAAAAGAAGAATAACCAGGACACAGGGAGAGAGCCAGGGAAATCTAAACCCTAACATCATTCTCCAATTTTCCTCTGAGCTTCTTCTGGTGTTCCTCATTGGCTCTACCACAGAAAGAGGACACGGAAACCTGTAAAATCAGGCTTTCAAGGAAGAGATAAAGATGAAGAAGGTAGAAAGGTAATCTAAAAGAGCAAATGGAAGATGGCCAGTACAATATTCTTATTCAGTGATGATACAAGGATTCAAAAAATAAAGTTTATAAGATATGTTGCAGAAATTAGAATGATAAATGATTATGATTACATCAGTCAACTGTAACTCTCATTATTTTATAGACACTTGATGGACAAATAAACAAGGTGTAGAAAATATGTGCATGTGTGCATGCATGGACACACATGCACATGTACACATGTGTTTGACTTTGTTAAATAAGAACTGATGAAGAGGTAAAAAAAAATCAAATCAGACCAAAGAGTAAATAGACACCATGTTGTGCAATGTATTACCCAAAGTACTTTTTCTTTATTTCGTCTTGCTTTAATTTTCATTGGCAGTTTTGGTTATGGAGTGAACCCTTGGTACTTGCTGTGGAGAAAAGAGTAGAGCCATCAAGAGAAATGGAAAGCCCAGTGAGGGTGTAAGATTTATTCAGAGGAAGACTTCTGGGGAAGATGATGGAGCAGGGAGCTCCAGGACTCAGTCCTTTCACTAAAACAACTACTAAACAGGCAGAAGCTGTCTGAAACAACTATTTTGAAACTCTAGAGGCCAGAAGAACACTATACAGCATCTATGGAAGAACGGGAGGAAAAGGTAGATGAATTATGGTAAAGAACTGTAAATTGCTCTCTCTGCACCACAGCTACTGTACAGCTCCCACTCTCAGTGGGTTGCTGCAGGGTTCAATCCCTGGCTAGTTGCTGGTGATAGCAAGGGACATAAAACTCTTCTTCACCAAGAACAAGAGTGGGCACAGCCACTCAATTATTAAGTCTTTTGATTAGTACATACAGATTGCTGGGTCGCAGCTCTAAGGGCAGCTATTGTTTCAACCCATCCTGGACAAAGAGAGCAGAAGGAATTGCTTCAACAGTACCTCGACAGGGGTGGAGGCAGTAGAGAGTTAAAGATGCAGTGACTCCTCACGGCTAAGGGGGGACAGTTAGATGAAAGTTGCATTTGATGGGCAGGCCAGGAAAACTCAGCTTTGGGGAGCTATCAGAGAAGCTTTTGGAACCTTCCTGATACCTTCCTTGGAGCACTTTGGAACTGGTTTGTACCACTCTTGGTGTTCCCGGACTTCTTATGGCTGGAAAAGACTGACTTGGGAAAGTCCTCTCTGGGCACACTCCTCCTAGAATTTGGCCTCCAGGCAAAAGCATCATGAGACAAAAAAAAGAAGTGTAAAAAAGTATAGAGGCAGATAGTCTAGGATAAGGGCCTGCCTGTGTCAAATACCTGGAGAGGGAGAACTGTTTCCCAGGAAACATAGGGGGAAAACCAACTCCTATAAACAGGGGATTCTAAAGCAACCAATGAGAAAGAGGCCCAGAAAGACAGGAAATGTCTGGCACACTGCATTTGCCTTGGTCATACCTTCCTTATAGGAGGGCTGAAGCTTAAGAAATCTCTGTCTTATCGACAGCTGGTTACAAAACTGTGATACAGACACACCAAGAAGTAAATCCTAGAGTTAACATTTTAAAATATTAAAATGTACAGTGTACAAGAAAGAGTACAAAACAAAGAAACAGGAAATGATAGCCCATCCAAAGGAAGAGGAGAAAAATACAGAAAACACCAATGAGGAAGTGAGAATATAGACATACCTAACAAAGTCTTTAAAAAAATGATCTTAAAAATGCTCAAGGAGATGAAGGAAAGTACAGAGAAAGAACTAAAGGATATCAGAAAAACAATGAATGAACAATATGAGAGTTCAAAAGAGAAAGTTTTTTAAAAAAGCAAACAGAACAACTGGAGTTGAGGAACACAATAACTGAAATGAAAAATTCCCAGCAGGGTTTCAAGAGCATATTGGAGCTTGTGGAAAAAGAAACAGTGTAATTGAAGATGACACTTGAAATGAGTCAGGCTGAAGAGCAGAAAGAATAAAGAAATATTAAAAGTAAAAAAAGCCTAAGAGAGCTATGGGACTCCATGGAGTGCACCAATATACCCATTATGGGGTTCCCACAGGAGAAGAAAGAGAGAAATGGGCAGAAGGAATAGCCAAAGAAATAATAAGAGAGAACTTCCCAAATGTGTCATGAATATGCACATCCAAGAAGCTCAGTGAACACCTAACAGGATAATCATGGAGAAAAAATATACCCTGTCATATACTAACTCTACTATTAAACAAAAAAGAGGAGTGAGTTCTAAAAGCTTTATTTAAAAAAGCAATGTGTTATATAAAAGGGAGTCCCAGTTAAATCGGGCACCAATGTCTCATCAGAAACCATGGTGGCAGTAGGTCAAAATATTTAAGGTGCTGAAGGAAGACAACTGTCAGCCAATAATTTCATATTTGGTGAGACTCCCTTTCAAAAATTAAAGGGAGATAAAGACATTCTCAGATAAAAAAAAAAAAGCTAGTCATCTTTAGACCTGCTGTATAAGCAATATGGGAGTTTTTCAAACTGAAAGGAAAGGATACTAGGCAGTGGTCAAAATCTGCCTAAAGAAATAAAGACCTGTGGTAAAGGTAACCATTTTGTTAATTTTAAGTGCTAATGTTTGTATTTGTATTGTTTATTTTTTAACGACATATCTTACTTCCTACAGGTGCTAAAATGCAAATGCATGAAAAGAAACGATAGATCTAGGCTTTTAGACAAACAATGTACAAAGATATAAGAGGTAACAGTTACCAAAAGAGGTGGAAGACAAGAGAGTACAAGGACGTATATGTGTATGCTATTGACATTACGTTGGTACCAAACCAAGTATGGTAGATACTTAGGATATTAAATCTTAACCCCGTGGTAACCACAAGAAAAACAGGTGAAAATATATCCAGACAGAAGTGAGAAGACACTCAATATATATCAACACACACACACAAAAACTAATGTATAAAACTAAATATAAAAGTAGGCTTTAATGGAAGTGAGGGACAAAAAAGTAGAAGACTTACAAAGGCTAAATAGAAAAAAGTATGAGAAGTAAAGTTTAAACTTTAGGAGACAATGTAGGAGTATATCATCCTAAGCTTAAATTGAGGAAAATATTTGTTAAATAAATAAAAAGAAATGTTCACCAGTATAGAAAAGATTTTTAAATTGATTATACTCAATTTAACAAAACTATTCATTACAAGATGCCATTCAAGTCCAGTCAACCTAGATGGTGACATAAGGTGCTACAGGGTGACATTTCTCCACAGAATCTTTGAACATCTAACAAAATCTGGCAGAGTCGCCTTTCTCAAAACTCCAGAAAGCAGGGTTGCAGTAATTTGGCAAGTGTCAAATGAAGAAAATGCAGCATTAAAAATGATAGACAGGGTGGGCCACAGTGGCTCAGCAGGCAGAGTTCTCGCCTGCCATACTGGAGACCCAGGTTAGATTCCCGGTGCTTGCCTATGCAAAAAATAAAAATACAAATAAATTTTAAAAATGATAGACACTCATGGCATCCTTGCCAGCCCTTTCTCCACCACCTCCACAGAAGGAGTTAGCCTATGTTTCAATAGTGTGTCCCTGGCCCTTTCCAAGAAGGAACATAGTAAACCCTATGTGCATACTGCAGTACCTGTATGTCCATGCTAATCTATCAGGTTGCAGCCTGAAAGATAAGCAGGAGAGTTTTATCTGGCTCACTCTCCCAATATCTGCCCTGCAAGCAGAAACAGCTTACAGACAGCAAAAGTGATAAAAGAAACAGTTGTCAAAGTGACGTAGGACAAAAGATTACCTCCTTTGAGTCTTATAATAGAGCATCTGGGAGGGGAAAAGTTCTATATAGGAAGTAGAGGGGGTATCCGAATTCCTGTAGATGGGGAAATTCCTACAAAGAAGCACAAACCCAGGACAAGATTCAAGTTCAGAAAGAAAAGAGAAGATCCTGCTCTTTACTTTGGTAACTGAGAAGAAATCTCTGAGCTATATTCAACTGCCCTGATCTCTGATAATGACTGTAAAAGCTTTTATCTTGTGCCTTTTTCATTGTAAAAGCTGGTACTCCCTTTATCTGGGCTTTCAAAGTAACTTGCAAGGGCAAATCCCCTAAAGCTAATGGAGGAACTTGAATCAGCTCAGAACCAACCATTAACTGGTTCCAGAACAGTTTCACTCATTTACATTTGTAAATTGTCTCTGCATGGACCTGCTATTGAAATGATAGCAGAAATGAAACTCTGTTTCTCTCCATTTCTTCTTTCACATGCTATTGAGGTCATAGCTCTATCTTCTTTTCTGTTTATACTTGCTATTGAAATTGCAATGATTTCGTCTCCCCTTGTTAGAATTCATAAAAACTTTGAACTCCCTAGATTCAGGGATATAGATTTTTATGCCATGAGGCCATCTGATCTCCTGTTTCATGCCTGGCAATAAACTTTCTCTCTTGAAACTCTGGTGTCTTAGAAAATGGTCATCTGAGCACATCAGGCAGAGAATCCACCACCTCTGCTGGTAACACTTTCACCTCAGGCTGATCTAAGTAAGAAGGATGACCGCTGAAGGGGATCACCTGTTAACACAAAGCCAGTTTTCAGCAGCTGTAAAAATGTTTCTTTGTGTGTGTGTGTATTTGCTTCATTTGTTAGCTTTTGGCACTCAGGAAATCTGTCAGGTCACTAACTGGATACAAGTTAAGGAACAGACAGTTCAGGGACTAAATCCCAGAATTAACACTACATTAAAATATACAATATGTAACAAAAGATTACAAGACAAAGAAACAGAAAATTATGGCCCATCCAAAGAAAGAAAATATAAATTCAGAAGCAAGGAAGATGACCAGATTTTGAATATACTGGACAAAGACATTAAAAATATGATCCCCAATATGCTCAAGGAAATAAAGGGTGTTAGAGAGAAAAAACTGAAGGATAGCAGGAAAACAATGAATGAATGATATGAAAATCTCAATAAAGAGATAGACATATTAAAAGGAACCAATTAAAATACTAGAATTGAAGAGTACAATAACTTTAATAGAAAATTCCCTATATGGTTTTAGCAGCAGATCAAAGTTGGCAGAAGAAAGAATCGGTGAACACAAATACAAGACAATTGAAAAATTAGTTTAAAAAGTGAATAGAGCCTGAGAAGTCTGTGGAACACCATCAAATGTAGCAATGCTGGAGTCTTAAAAGGAAAAGAATGAGAGAGTGGGGCAGAAAGAATATTCAAAGAAATAATGTCAGAAGACCTCCCAAATGCAACAAGAAAACATGAATATGCACATTCAAGAATTTTAAAGAACTCCAAACAGGATTAGCTCAAAGTAAACTATGCCCAGGTAGACTGTCTTATTGTCAGTGACAAGGAGGGAGTTGTGAAAGCAGCAAGAGAAAAGCAAAATGGTATGTACAAGGAACTAGCTCCACTGACATCACGTCTCACCTACCAATGAAACACCCATGCAGAAAGATCAAGAAGCAGAACCTAAAATCCTGGCAGCAAAACCTGAAGTACCAGGGGCCTCAGATGTGAGTCTATTAGAAACCCAAAATGGAGATGTGTCTGAAGAAATTGTGTAAGCTGGAAAAGTTAAAAAGCCCCTAAGTCAGAAACCCAAAATGGAGACATGTCTAGTGAAACACTGAAAAATGTTTAAGTTAAAAAATCCCCCAAAGAAATCTACTGTATTAACCAATTGCAAAGTAACAACACAGTCACCCAATTCAGAATTTAAGAAGAAGAAGAGAAAAATGTAGAAAATGCTGGGCTTGATGGAAAAAAAAGCAAAAGCCAAAGATAAAGCAGAGCCTGAGGAAGGTGCCAGAGTTCCTAAAGAAACAGAAAATAGTGTGAGGAAGCCAGATGATGACAATGACAATGAAGTGCCCAGCTTGCCCCTGGGACTGACAGGAGCTTTTGAAGATACTTCATTCGTATTGCTAGTTAATCTTGTCAATGAAAACACTCTGAAGGCAATTAAAGAAATGGGCCTTATGAACATGACTGAAATTTAACATAAAGTGTCAGACAACTTTTGGAAGGCAGAGATCTTCTAGAAGCTACAAAAATGGCAATGGCAAAACTGGAATTTCTCATCCCTGCTGTCGAACTCATTGCTAAGTTAAAATTCATGCCCAGGAAAAGAACAAGAGTACTTATTCTCTCATCCTCAAGGCAGCTGGCCATGCAGCCTTTTGGTGTACTTCAGGAGCTAATGACTCCCCACATCCACATGTCCACACTATGGGTTGATAATGAGGGGCAGTAACAGACTGCTGAAGCACAGAAGTCTGCTAATGGGATCCAGATCATTGTGGCCACTCCTGGACCATATGCAGATTATCCCAGGGTTTATGTATAAAAACCTACAGTGTCCGGTTATTGATGAGGCTGATCATATCTTGGATGTTGGGTTTGAAGAGGAATTACAGCAAATTATTAAACTTCTGCCAATGTGTAGACAGACCATGCTCTTTTCTGCCATGCAAACTTGAAAAGTTGAAGACCTGGCGAGAATTTCTTTGAAAAAGGAGCCATTGTATGTTGGTGTTGATGATGATAAAACTAATACAACAGTGGATGGTCTTGAACAAGGATATGCTGTTTGTCCCTCTGAAAATAGATTCCTTCTACTCTTTATGTTCTTTAAAAAGAACCAAAAGAAGAAAATGATGGTGTTGTTTTCATCCTGTAAGTCCATGAAACACCACTTCAAGTTGCTGAACTACTTGGATTTGCCTGTCTTGGCCATTCATGGGAGACAGAAATGAGATCAGTGGACAAACACCTCCTTTCAGTTCTGCAGCTTCAGGGATACTGCTGTGTACAGGCATGGGAGCTCAGGGGCTGGATATTCCTGAGGTCAGCTGGATTGGACAACCACCTCCTTCCAGTTCTGCAGCTTCAGGGATACTGCTGTGTACAGGCGTGGGA
Organism: Myrmecophaga tridactyla; assembly: GCA_004026745.1. Taxonomy (NCBI): domain Eukaryota; kingdom Metazoa; phylum Chordata; class Mammalia; order Pilosa; family Myrmecophagidae; genus Myrmecophaga; species Myrmecophaga tridactyla. The sequence continues at coordinate 34,980 of PVIY010001477.1, forward strand.
GCTCAGGGGCTGGATATTCCTGAGGTCAGCTGGATTTTTCAGTATGACCCTCCAGATGACCCTAAGGAATATATTCATCATGTAGGTAGAACAGCCAGAGGCCTAAATGGAAGAGGACACCCCTTGTTCATTTTGCACCCAGAATTGGTGCAAATTTGTTACTGGAAACATTCCAAGGTTTCATTAAATGAATCTGAGTTTTCTAGTCCCGAATTTCTGACATTCACTCTCAGTTGGAGAAATTGATTGAAAAGAACTACTTCCTTCTTAAGTCAGCCCAGGAAACATTTAAGTCATACATTCGAGCATACGATTCACATTCTCTGAAACAAATCTATAATGTTAATAACTTAAATTTGCCTCATGTTGCTCTGCTGTTTAGTCTCTAGGTATCTCCTTCTGTTGATCTGAATGTGAACAGCATTGGTGGCAAACAGAAAAAGAGAGGAGGACGTGGTGGATTTGGTGACCAGAAAGCCAAGAAAATCAAGAAATCCAAAATCTTCAAAAATATTAGCAAGAAATCTTCTGACAGCAAACAGTTCTCTCACTGAAGACACACCTTTCTTTCATACTGAATAACTTTGCCATAAATGGATTTTTTTCCCTTGCTCTAACCACGGAACTTATTTCTATGATTTGTACTTTTAACTAATAAGAGCATTAATTAACTTTTTATTCCCAGCAAATTACTTTCTTATCTTTTTGGGTTGAAAACTGTCATGGTTAGGTTCATGTGTCAACTTGGCCAAGTGGTGGTACCTGTTTGTCTGGTTGGGCAAGTGCTGGCCTGTCTGTTGTGATAAGGACATTTCATAGAATTAAATCATGATCATGTCAGCTATATCCACCGCTGATTCCATTTGTACTCAGCCAAAGGGGAGTGTCTTCTGCAATGAGTAATGTTTAATCTGATCACTGGGAGCCTTTTAAGGAGGATTCAGAAGAGACAGGCATTCTTCCTGCTTTGGCTGGCGAGCCTCTCCTGTGGAGTTCATCCAGACCCTCCATCAGAATCGTTGGCTTCACAGCCTGCCCTGCGGATTTTGGACACTGTGTTCCCATGGTCATGTGAGGCAGTTTTATAAATTTTATATTTGCAAGTGTTCCCTGTTGATTCTGTTTCTCTAGAGAACCCTAACTAATACAAAAACCATTCAGTTTTCTTCATTTCCAAAAGCAAAGCAAGGGATATTTTTATCTTTGTTGTCATGATACAATATACAACCAAAAGAGAGCTGTGGTACCTATACTAATATCAGATAAAATAGACTTTAAGTTAAAAACTGTACCTGGGATCCTTTACAAAGAGTGATAGAATGAGAGGGAGGCCTTGAGAAGCAACCAGAGGCTGGAAGTTCAAGGGACCAGAAAGAGAAATGAATAGGTGCCACCATGTCACAGAAATTGCAAGGACAAAGGATCTCCAGAGGCCGGCCCCAAAACATTGCAGTCTTCTTGGAGAAAGCATCGTTTTGATGATGCCTCAATTTTGGACTCCTCCTAGTCTCAAAACCATGAGCCATTACATTTCCATTGTTTAAGCTAACCCATTATATGACATTTATTTTATCAGCTATGAAACTAAAACAAGACTGTACAACAGAGAACAGTGGACCCTAATATAAACTATGGAATATAGTTAATAGTATAATTATGATAATAGTGTAACAAAGGCACCACACCATTGCAAAGTATTAATAATAAGGGAAATGATGTATATTAAGGGGACATATAGGAACTCTAATTTCTGTATGATTTTTTCTGTAACCTACACCTTCTCTAAGAAAAATACTTTTAAATTTATAAAATTTAAAGGATGGCATTAAAAAGTAAATAAATATATCATAGAATGGGAAAATATAGTTGCATTACACACAGTTGACAAAGTATTAGCATATACTATATATATAATAACTTTTCAGAATTTTAAAGAAAAACAACACATTCTAAAAATTGTAAAAGGCATATATAAGCATATCACAGAAGAGAAAATGCATGCAATGAATAAACATATAAAAGAATGTTCAAGCTCACTAGTATTCAGGGAAATGTAAAACTAAGACTACAAAAAGATACAATTTTAGCCCGACTGGGTTGGCAAAAATTGAGAAATCTTATAGCAACAATATTAGAATGGGTCTGGATCAACAAGAACACTTAAACATTGCTATCAGATTACAGGTAGATACAAACATTTTGGAAAAGAATCAATCATTGTCTTGTACAATTGAACATGTGCATATCCTAGGCTTCTACAAAACCATTCACTTCTGGATAGATACCCTAGAGAAACTTCTGTACATGTAGATAAGAAAGGTTCAAGGATGTACGTGGTGTCCATGAAAGCAAACAGCTGGAAGCAGACAAGTATCATCCATGGTAAAATGCATATAGATTTGTGTATATTCAACAATATGATTGTCTAGAGAAGTGAAAAGTCATAAACCAAAGATAGTCACAACAATATATATGAATCTTTAAAACATAATATTGAGTGAGAAAGCTAAAACCAGAAGACTATATATATGGAGCATTAAACTATTTTTATAAAGTTCACTTGGGCAATGTCCCATAATGCATGAATCTTCTGATAGACAACTATTGAGCACTTGCCTTGACATCAGGAAACTAGAATTTGAATGTCAGTCTACCTTTTTACTTCTGAATGTTTTAATCTAAAATTCAGTTTTTTCTTCTATACCTGGGAATAATAAAATAATATAATAAAATTGGCTTGAGTATTAAAAGAGATGGATCCAAAGCACCTCCTAAACTAAATAAGAGATATTAACCTAACTAGGAAAATTTTCCCCAATATTGCGGTAATAGGAAACATACATGGTGGCTAATGATGATATCTAAATAGTAACTGCATTTTCATTGTTATCATATTAAACACTATTATCAATGTAATTAATTAAAGCATGGAACAATAAAATAGCAGTAAGAAAGTAAATATTTGTAATTGTTCCCCCAACCCTAAAATCCCAGTGGGTACACTTTTTGGCATTCCCATATTATCATTTATTTATCCCATCCTAGCACATATCCCCATCTCTCGATTCCTTGTAGTTTTTGTCTTTCCACATGTCTGTGACTCCCAATTTACTGTAAGGGCTTTGAGTACAAGGAATATGGCTCCCTAACTTCACCACTGTAAGGCTGTAGTTAAGGTATGTCTGAGAGACAAAGTAACTAGTTAGATGAAGGAGATAATTGCCTAATAGGTATATCTTCCCTAAGGAAGGAGGGGACCACAAGTTGCAGCTCTCATTGGGAGAATTCAGACCTCAGGGGCTGAAAATCAGCAACAGTTTAGGCCTACTTTCTGCCTCAGCCTCTGTCTCGCGCCTGCCCCTGGCAGGGACAGGGTCTGCTGTAATTAAAGGCACTTTATGCAAGAGGGGAGTTGCAGCCTAATTAGCACCACGTGCTGGGTAGGGGCCTCACAAGAAGGACTGACATCCTGCTGGGTCTCATCCACTGGGAAACTTGATATTGAATACACCCTCATCCTGATTACTGGGCCTGATTTGTCCGGGAAAATCTGATTGTGGTCAATCCTATCTCACAGGGCAAGAACCAGAAAAACAACAGCTGAAAAATTTCTGATCCATTAAACAGAAGCTATGCTACATGTCTAGAATAAGTTGAACTGAATGTCAAACAGCATATAGAGAACAAAGCCAACCAACAAGAAAACACTAGATAAAAGAGGGAAAATGACCTCCATAATAAACTAATCAAGGAAATCAGGTAGGGACCAGTCAAAGGTACAAACTAGCACTTCAAATGAGATACAGGAATTGAAACAACTAATTAAAGGTATTAAAAAATATCTTCTAAATCAAATCAATGGGGTGAAAGAAAATAAAGCAAAAGAGATGAAGAAGGATTTAAAGAAAACACAGGGTGACTGTTTCAGTATGCTAAAGCTGCTGGAATGTAATATACTAGAAATGGATTGGCTTTTACAAAGGGGATTTAGTAGGTTACAAATTTACAGTTCGAAGGCCATGAAAATGTCTGAATTAAGGCATCAATAAAATGATACCTGGAATCTGAGAAAAGGTCATTGGCATAGGGAACACCTCTGTTAGCTGGGAAGGCATGTGGCTGGTGGCTGGTGATCCTTGTGCCCAGTTCATTGCTTTTAGCTTCTGATTCCAGTGGCTTTCTCTCTGTGACCTGCAGATCTTCTCTTAGTGTCTCCAGGGCATTTCTCTCTCTATGCATCTGTGAGTCCTCTCTTAGCTTCTCTGGGGCAAAAAGTGGATCTAATCTCTTGGCTTAGCATCTCCCAGGGCATTTTTTTCTGTTACCAAGCATCTGTGTTTTCTCTAGAAAGTCTCCACCTTAAAGGATTCCAGTAAGTGGAGTAAGGCCCACCTTGAATGGGTGAGTTCACATCTCCATGGAAACAACTTGGTCAAGAGATCCCACCCAGCAATAGGTCTGCCCCCATAAGATTGGATTAGAGAGCATGGCTTTTCTGGGGTACCTTCTGTATAGTCACTGTGCAGGCTTGAAGCCTGCACAGTGACTATACAGAAGAGCTTGAAAGCTTGAAAAAGACAAATGGCAGAAATTATGGGAATTAAAGGTAAAATAGAAGAGATGAAAAACACAATGAAGACATGAAACAGAAAATTTGAAGAGGGAGAAGAAAGGATTAGTGAACTAGAGGACAGAACATCTGAACTCATGCACACAAAAACAGATAGGAAAAAGAATGGAAAAATATGAGCATGGTCTCAGGAAATTGAATGACACCATGAAGGGCACAAATATACATGTTATGGGTGTCTCAGAAGGAGAAGTGAAGGAAAAAAGAGCAGAAAGGATAATGGAGGAAATGATCACTGAAGATTTCCCAATTCTTATAAAAGACATAAAATTACAGCTCTTGTCAGAATGGCCATTGTTTAAAGATCCCTATAAATTGGGGGAAGGTGGAGGTATAACAGAGAAAATAGGTTTTAATAAACAAGTATGACTGTTGAATCACTATATTAATATTCCTTCTAGCCTCCAGTGTTTCAGAGCAGTTACAATGAAAAATATGAGATGATGGAATGATAGACAATGACAAATTCTGACATCTGTTCTGCAACTACTTGTTGAAGTGTGCTTAGAGAAGTATTGCTTTTTCTTTCTTTGCCATGATTATATGTTATATTTTACAATAAGAAATGTTAAAAATACTTGTATTAGTTAGGGTTCTCTAGAGAAACAGAATCAACAGGGAACACTTGCAAATATAAAATTTATAAAAGTGTCTCAAGTGACCGTGGGAATGCAGAGTCCAAAATCCACAGGGCAGGCTGTGCAGCCAACGACTCCGATGGAGGGTGTGGATGAACTCCACAGGAGAGGCTCACCAGCTGAAGTAGGAATAGAGCCCATCTCTTCTGAATCCTCCTTAAAAGGCTTCCCATGATTAGCTTAAGCATCACTCATTGCAGAAGACACACCCCTTTGGCTGATTACAAATGGAATCAGGTGTGGATGCAGCTGACGTGATCATGATCTAATTCTATGAAATGTCCTCATTGCAACAGACAGGCCAGCACTTGCCCAACCAGACAAACAGATACCACCACTTGGCCAAGTTGACACATGTCCCTGACCATAACAGTCCACCACTTGTCAACTTGGCAGCTATATATATCACCTTAAACCATACCCAATTTCCAAATAAAAACAATGCAACACACATTTTTTTCTTTTACCTGACAATACTCAATTGTCCTGCATATAACTGGAAACACATTAAACCTCTCCAGAATAGGTCACAAATCCTTGGGCAACATTCATTCTTAAACTTGATATCTTACAACTTAAATAGTATAACATGAACAAAACAGCATTACAGTCCTCGTTTCTGTAACTGATCATGTGGTCGAAGTTCATATTTATCACTACCTTCTTCCACTACCCATTCCATGTTCCCTTTGCCCTCAGCAAGCACTTCAGCTGGCTGTGGTTCTTTGCCTGGTGGGGTGACCCAAACCTTCATTCCTGAAGTTTCAGAGCCATTGGTAGTCCTGCCTGGATTGCGTTGTTGCAGTTTTCCATTGATTTTAATCACAGGGCATGGTAGTAACCTAGGGGATCTCCTATAATCCAAAGAAAACTCTTCTTTACCTACATTATGTAGTTGCAGTCCTACTTCCTTCTGATAGTCAGGGTCAATTACCCCAGACAATAATGTAATCCCCTTCTTGGCTTGTTGATCTAGTGGCATAAGTAGCCCAAAGTGACCAGGTGGCAATCTTAACTTCCAGTTCAGTGGAATCATTGTTGTTTCTCCTGGAGGAAGCACTCCCCCTTTTGGAACTAAAACCTATAGATCAGCAGAGCTCAGGGTCGCAGGGACAGGAAGCGAAAATTTTCCTAGTGATCACTAGGGGTAATAGTGAGTGGTACCACTCCCATTTCCACCCCTTGGTTCCTGGACCCATGGATCCTGGCTATGGGAAAACAGCACCATACAGTGGATGCTGATTAAGAGCATATACAGCTTCCTGGAGAACATTACCCCAGCCTTTCAAGGTATTGCCACCTAGTTGGCACCATAGTTGAGTTTTCAAAAGGCCATTCCACTGTTTTATCAATCCAGCTGCTTCTGGATGATGGGGAACATGGTAAAACCAGAGAATACCATGAGCATGTGCCCATTCCCGCACTTCATTTGCTGTGAAGTGTGTTTCTTGATCAGAAGCACTGCTATGTGGAATACCATGGCGATGGATAAGGCATTCTGTAAGCCCACAGATGGTAGTTTTGGAAGAAGCATTGTGTGCAAGGAAAGCAAACCCATATCCAGAGTATGTGTCTATTCCAGTTAGAACAAATCACTGCCCCTTCCATGAAGGGAGTGGTCCAATGTAATCAACCTGCCACCATGTAGCTGGTTGGTCACCTCGGGGAATGGTGCCATATCGGGGGCTGAGTGTGGGTCTCTGCTGCTGGTAGATTGGGCACTCAGCAGTGGCTGTAGCCAGATCAGCCTTGGTGAGTGGAAGTCCATGTTGCTGAGCCCATGCATAACCTCCATCCCTACCACCATGACCACTTTGTTTATGAGCCCATTGGGCAATGACAGGAGTTGCTGGGGAAAGAGGCTGACTGGTATCAACAGAACGGGGTCACCTTATTCACCTGATTATTAAAACCTTCCTCTGCCGAAGTCACCCTCTGGTGTGCATTCACATGGGACACAAATATCTTCATGTTTTTAGCCCACTCAGAAAGGTCTATGCACTTACTTCTTCCCCAGACCTCTTTGTCACCAATTTTCCAATTATGGTCTTTCCAAGTCCCTGACCATCCAGCCAAACCATTAGCAACAGCCCATGAGTCAGTATACAAACACACCTCTGGCCAGTTTTCCTTCCAAGCAAAGTGAACAACCAGGTGCACTGCTTGAAGTTCTGCCCACTGGGAAGATTTCCCCTCACCACTGTCCTTCAAGGACACCCCAGAAAGGGGTTTTAATGCTGCAGCTGTCCACTTTCAGGTGGTACCTGCATATCATGCTGAACCATCTGTAAACCAGGCCCGAGTTTTCTCTTCCTCAGTCAATTCACTGTAAGGAACTCCCCAAGAGGCCATAGCCCTGGTCTGGGAAAGAGAAGGTAATGTGGCAGGAGTGGAAACCATGGGCATTTGGGCCACTTCTTCATGTCACTTACTTGTGCCTTCAGGACCTGCTCTGGCTCTATCTCGTATATACCATTTCCATTTTACAATAGTGTGCTGCTGTGCACGCCCAACTTTATGGCTTGGTGGGTCAGACAACACCCAGCTCATGATAGGCAACTCAGGTCTCATGGTAACTTGGTGGCCCATGGTTAAGTGATAAGTCTCTACTAAGGCCCAGTAGCAGGCCAAAAGCTGTTTCTCAAAAGGAGAGTAGTTATCTGCAGCAGATGGTAAGGATTTGCGCCAAAATCCTAAGGGTCTGCATTGTGACTCTCCTATAGGGGCCTGCCAAAGGCTCCAGACAGCATCTCTATTTGTCACTGACACTTCCAGCACCATTGGATCTGCTGGATCAAATGGCCCAAGTGGCAGAGCAGTTTGTACAGCAGCCTGGACCTGTCACAGAGCCTCCTCTTGTTCAGGTCCCCACTAAATATTAACAGCTTTTCTGGTCACTTGATAAATGGGCCGGAGTAGCACACCCAAATGAGGAATATGTTATCGCCAAAATCCAAAAAGGCCAACTAGGCATTGTGTTTTTTTTTTTTGGCCATCGGAGGGGCCAGATGCAGCAACTTATCCGCCACCTTAGAAGGGATATCTCGACATGCCCCACACCACTGGACACCTAGAAATTTCACTAAGGTGTAAGGCCCCTGTATTTTTGCTGGATTTACCTCCCATCCTCTGACATGCAAATGCCTTACCAGTAAACCTAAAGTAGTTGCTACTTCTTGCTCACTAGGTACAATCAACATGATATCATCAATATAATGGGCCTGTGTGATGTCTCGTGGGAGGCAGAAATGATCGAGGTCTCTGCGGACAAGATTATGACATAGGGAGAGAAGGCCAGCAGAGACCATCCTGTGCCTTCCCACATAAGAAAGAACCTCTGTGGAAAGTTAGCTGCCTTTCCTCTGAAGAGCTAACAAAATAAATCCCCTTTTATTAAAAGTCAGTCTGTCTCTGGTGTGTTCCATTCCAGCAGCTTGAGTCAATTGGCTGGAGTGTTGATAAACCCCTGAGGTAGAACAGTAAAAGTATATTACTGTCCTTGCCAGCTGAAACCAAACTGTTTCTGGTGGTCCTTACTAACAGCTATTGAGAAAAAAAGCATTTGCCAGATCAATAGCTGCATACCAGGTACAAGGAGATGTATTGATTTGCTCAAGCAATGATACAACATCTGGAACAGCAGCTGCAATTGGAGTTACCACCTGGTTGAGTTTACGACAATCCACTGTCATCCTCCAAGACCCATCTGTTTTCTGCACAGGCCAAATAGGAGAGCTGATTGGGGATATTGTGGGAATCACCACCCCTGCATCCTTCAAGTCCTTAAGAGTGGCAGTAATCTCTGCAATCCCTCCAGGAATACGGTATTGCTTCTGATTTACTATTTTGCTAGGTAGGAGCAGTTCTAGTGGCTTCCACTTGGCCTTTCCCACAATAATAGCCCTCACTGTATGAGTTAGAGAGCCAACGTGGGGGTTCTGCCAGTTGCTCAGTATGTCTATACCAATTATACATTCTGGAACTGGGGAAATAACTACAGGATGGGTCCGGGGGCCCACTGGACCCACTGTCAGATGGACCTGAGCTAAAACTCCATTGATCACCTGGCCTCCATAAGCCCCTCTCTGACTGGTGGACCAGAGTGATATGTTGGGTCCCCTGGAATTAATGTCACTTCTGAACCAGTGTCTAATATTCCCCAAGATATCTGATCATTTCCTTTTCCCCAATGCACAGTTACCCTGGTAAAAGGCCGTTGGTCTCCTTGGGGAAGGCTTGGAGGAAGAGTAACAGTATAAATTTGTGGCAGTATAACAGGGTTCTCCCCCAAAGGGACCTGGCCTCCTCTTCATTCAAGGGGCTCTGTGTCTATAAACTGTTTCAAGTCTGGAAATTGATTAAGGGGCCATGACTCTGTGTTTTTGTAATTCAGGTTAGACTTCTGTTCACTTGACCTAGAACTCTTTTGTTTATACAGCTCAAATAAGAATTTAGTAGACTGCCCTTCTATTGTATTTCTAGGTACCCCATGATTTACTAGCCAATGCCACAAATCTCTGTGTTTCATATAATTTTGACTCCTGCTTTGAGTTTTCTGTCTATTATAATAGCCACGTCTACCCTGTCTTTGGCGATTAAGTGCTGCCACCTGGCTTGTGCCAACTTGTGATCCTGTCATGCCCATTGTGTTTAAGGATTCCAGCTCTGTGACAGCAGTTCCTACTGTAATATCTC